>MJHO01000646.1:0-19225 GCA_002076135.1 Xerophyta viscosa | reverse complement strand
GAGACCAGGCGAGGCTTGAATCGAAAATTTTGGAAAGGCCGGTATATCAAGTAACTCCCTTAACACCAAAAGGGATCCTTGGTGCCCCCGCTGTAGGGTACAGGAGGACGTGACGGGTAGCGTGTTGGACCCAGATCCTTGGTGTTGCGGTACCTAAAGAGTGTATTACGTTGAAAACGTGAAAGGATACGGGTGATTAGTCGAGCAAACGCTAATTTAAGAAAGTTAAAGCATAATTGTTTTGGTTATGGAAAATCGTTTTACTACATGTTATTTGATGATTATGTTGATGCTATACTTGATGCTTATTGGCATGTGCTGTTGTTTGGTTGTGTTGTGGTGAGAGGTGCCGTGATCGTTAATGGCGCCGCTCACTGAGTCATGTTTGACTCTCCCCGTTGTTTTAAATCTTTTCAGATCCGTTAGATCGTGGAAAAGCACTGATAAAGGGGTGCTAAGTTCCCGTCGTTAGCTTGGAGAGGATTTTGGGAAGGTATTTGGTGGGGCTTACATTTGTATATAAATTTTGAAAGTTTAGCCCATACTTGTAAAACCTTAATCTTCGTAAGCACTAACTTACATGTTTGTATTTTGGATGGTTTGCAAGTTTTTAGGGTTGTAAACCTTAGTTAAGAAGGTTCAAACTCTAAAAGTTGTTTATTTTGGATTTAGGATGTAAATGACTAAGTTATGATATATATGTATAAAGGTATTACCAAATTGAATCCCGAGCTTTGTAGCATGTGTATTTAGACTTTTATATACTCTTGGTGCTTGAGAACGAATTGATTTATGGTTTTAACAAAGTTGGTTTATATGTGTTCTTATGACTAAGTGTTTTGAATGGTTTGGAAAATATTTCGGTTAATGATGTTTGAAGTGTTTAGAGCTACGATTCGATACCTGCAAATGTATTTTAGGTATCAGCATGTAATTATGCGATGTTTGAATGATTTGGAAGAGTATTTGAGGAAATGGGGTGTTGAGTTCTTTGTTTGATGCAATTCTATTTTTGCAGATTGATCCAGGTGGATCTTGGGTCAAAACACAGGTGCGCAACCTAGTGTGGCATGGGCACGACATGGGCGCGCATGGGCACTGCATGGGAGCGCATGGGCACGGCATGGGAGCGCATGGGCACGACATGGGCGGCATAGGGCGGCAAAGGTGCGGCCAAGGTTCTGCCAAGGTGCGCATGGGCGCGCATAGGCGCGGCAAAGGTGCGGCCAAGGTTTCTGCCAACGGCGCGGCATGGTGCGGCAGGACGCGGCTATGGGGCGCGGCACCTGGCGCACCACGGCACGGCCTAGGCGCGGGTACGCGGAAGGACAAGGGCGCGGGCGCGCGGAAGGCCAGCGGGCGCGGGCGCTCGGAAGGCCAGCGGGCGTGCATGGTACAACAGGCTAGCGGGTGCGCGCAACGCGCGGAAGGCCAGCGGGCGCGCATGGCACGACAGACCAGTGGGCGCGCGCGCGGAAGGGACAGCGGGCGTGCGTGGCGCGGCAGACCAGAGGCATCCCCACTAAGTAGTTATTATATTTGCTTTAATAGTTTTTAAGGTTATAACTGCTGTAATAGAAGCTAGGTTTGTAATATTTTTCTATTAATACAAGCAAAGAAAAACAAAGTGGTCGCCCACACCAAATCTTACTCTCTCTCTCATTCGCTATTTCCTCCTGCCTCTAGATCTAATTACACGAGTTCCTTTAGACCATCCCTTGGGATTCGGACAGTTGGTATCAGAGCCTAGATGTTGAGGAGTGCTTAGGATCGTTATCCGAAGACATGGTTGGCTAAAACGAGGAACAAGAGTCACGGCAAAGAAGTGGAGGATTTCATCATCGGAGCACAGGTCATCCATATCATGGAGGAAACATGGGAAGATGCACTCATCACCGGATTTGGGAGCGTTTGGCGCGGTTCAAGGATGAGTTCAAGACCATGGCAACCAAGATGGACGAGACTCTCACGAAGTTTGGCAAACTCGACCAATGAGCAGATCTCAAGTTGGTGCACCTTCATGAAGGAGATGGCCATGAGCCAAGCAAGGGCGGGTACAACCCCAAACCAGCCCACGGGCATAGAGCGATCGGGGCCTTCCCACATGCCGGATGATGTTTGAAACCCAAGGCGCCTCGGCAAGGGCCCATGCAAGAGGAGCCGAGATGCAAACCAATGGAGCATGGCAGGCGGCGGTCCAAGGCATGCCCCATTTCAGGTTGATTGCAAAAGTGAGAGCTTCCCGTATACAAATGGGGAAGTGAATGGAAAGATAGGACGCAGTGGATCGATAAACTAGAGGAGTTACTTTGCTCTCTACAACCTATGGAGACTCGCAACGTCTTGTGTTCGCAAGGCTCAAGTTGGCGTCCCATGCGCACTTATTTGTGGAATGCACATCTACAGGGAGTATGGTTCCCATGGGACTTCACGTGGGCGGCATTCAAGAAAACAACTCAAAGGAACAATTCTATCCCGTGGGATACGAGGAAGCGAGGTGGAAGGCATGGCAATTCCTGCAGCAAGAGAAGCCCAAAGTGTGCAAGAGTACACAACCGAATTTCGGAGGCAAGCCTTTGGTGATGGGAGTGCGGCTACAAGATCCGGAGGTTTTCTTCGAAAATACTTGGCGGGATTTGCGTGAAAGAATTGTTGAAGAAGTTGATTTGAATCCTTAAGGATATTAATGATGCATGCAAGAGAGGCCATGGTTATGAGAAGATTAGGATGCGTGGAATGCCCAAACCGACGCCAAGGGTGGCTGGGTGCAATGAAGGGGGCGTCTCAAGCAACTACTCAGAGAAGACAAAAGGCCAAGACTTGTACCGCATTTGCAAAAAGAAGGTACACTCAGCCCGAAGTTTGGACTCTCCATCCAGAGATGGCGCCAAAGAGAGACAAGGGAGCCTATGGGCAAGGGCAAGACTCTAGTCACTATGGAGCAGAAGAGGAAGCCCGTCACCATCAAGATGGAGAGGTGGACCAACCCTTGCACTCATGATCCGAGCCAAGGAGGAGGTGATTCCAGAGGCTAAGGACCCTCATAATATAAGAGCGAGAAGAGCATTTACAATGAACATTCAGGTAAATCTGACATAGTGCCAATGCATTGTAGGATCCTGGATGTCAAAGAAATTGGTTTCCGAAGGTATTAGTTAACAATTGCATTTGGAGACTATCCCCTTACGAGGACATCTCAAGTGTTGGAGTGCTAAACAAACAAGCGGAAGATGGAAGTCACACGAGGTTGCAAGATCAAGTTCGCGGTGTCGGCGCAATTCATTGATGAAGTGATGTGCGAGGTGATTCCATTAGACGTGTGCCATATCATTCTCGGGAAATCATACCTAGGGATCAAATATGCGACTATCTTTCGGCGGGCCTCAACAATACATTCTCGTTAAGGAAGGCAATACGTTCACCATGGAGAGGACAAGGGGAAAAGCAAACCAATGGCATGGGGAGGTGCCCAAAATATTGCACTTTTAGTCAAAGACAAAACTCTTGCAAGAAGGGATATGAGTGGCAACCTCAAGAAGAATGCTAAAGCTCATTGCGGAGCAATGAAATTCCTATTAGAGGGGAGGCTTGATTCCAGGTGGATCTTGGGTCAAAACACAGGTGCGCAACCTAGTGTGGCATGGGCACGGCATGGGCGCGCATGGGCACGCATGGGAGCGCATGGGCACGACATGGGCGGCATAGCGCAGCAAAAGGGCGGGCCAAGTTCTTGCCAAGGCGCGGCAGGCGCGGCATAGCGCGGCAAAGTGCGGCCAGGTTTCTGCCAAGGCGCGGCATGGACGCGGCATGGGCGTGGCACTGGCGCACCACAGGCACGGCCTAGGGCGCGGGTACGCGGAAGGGCCAAGGGCGCGGCGCGCGGAAGGCCAGCGGGGCGCGCATGGCACAGTAGGCTAGCCGGGTGCGCGCAACGCGCGGAGCGCAAATTGGCACGGCAGACCGTGGCGCGCGCGCGGAAGGCAGCGGGCGTGTGTTTGCGCGGCAGACCAGCGGGCGCGCGCGGAAGGCTAGGGGTGAACTAATAAGCTCCCCACTAAGTAGTTATTATATTTCGACTTTAATAGTTTTTAAAGTTATAACTGCTGTAATAGAAGCTAGCTTTGTAATGTTTTTTCAATTAATACAAGCAAAGAAAAAACAAAGTGGTTATTGGCCACACCAAATGTTACTCTCTCTCTCATTCGGCCCCATTTTCCTCCTAGGCCCCTCTAGATCTAATTACACCGAGGTTTCCTTAGAATCCCTTGGGGATTTTGGATCACAGATCCTGCAGGTATCGGTCGACCGAAACTTGGATCGGTCGACCGAAACCTGCAACCGTTTTTTTTATGCTTTCTAGTCGACTTACGGTGGACCGTTCCTGATATTTCGGTCGATCAAAAAGTGCTCTGAAATTTGATGTTTGATTTTGCGTATATGGTTTCCAAATTTAATTTCGATACTTTAGGGTGTGAGGTCCGTGCTCGGTTTTATTTTCAGATTTGTGTTTGTTTGCATGCTTGGATATTTTTGTGAATATTTGCATGCGTCCTTGAATTTCGCTTGCATGGCATTTTCGCTTGTGTGACCGTGTAGTGGGCGGGCTAGCCTAGTAGGGGACCTGTCGGTGTAAGTGCGCGATTCGAGTCGAGTTGACCGAGTGCTGAAATCAATTCTATTTTTGCTGGTTTCAGGATTATCGTTCGACCGATTCCTGTTTCGGTCGACCGATCGGAGTAGGTAGAGTAGGTGAGGACTTGTTATATGTGTTGTTTGGGATTATTTTCTTCTCCCCACCTGCGAGCTTGAGCTGCCTGGAACCCTAGGTAAGCCTCTTAGGTCCTCATCTCTTTTTCTTTAATTTTTCTTGAATTAAACTTGATTTCCTCACACTCCTGGTTCTCCTTTACGCGTAGTCTTGGATTTCTTGCATTTCGGTTGAGTGTTGCGGTGAGGACTGCGGGATTCTTGCGTATTTTCGAGGTGAGCGATTTACACCGAGTGTGGTTGTGATGCGCTTGAATTGCTAGCATGTTCATTATGTGAATTGCATGGCACTTAGTATGATGTATATACGATATTCACGCTATCCCGGGTTATAAACCCTAGATGTGTTGATTGATGCTATGAGATTATGCTTAACACGTTTTTATGTTGCTCATATGTCAATGATATGTTAGCCATGTGAAAATGTACTTTATGATTATGTACATGTGTAGTAGCCAATGTTATAGACATTGTGTGGATGCTACTAAATATTGATGTTCATGCTAAAGTAGTGTGATAATATGATTATATGCGAATGTAGAGTAAATGACTCTAGAGACGTTCGATATGTGTGACTTAGGCTTAATCCAAAACGGATGCCTTGTATGTTTTAAGCTTGTAAAATCGAGTGGGATAAAGTACCTTTGTGACACTCGTATGATTTGGTTGTGCTTGCCTAATGGGGCCTTGATGATGTCGAATGGTCGTTGAACCTCGAGTTATTGAAGCTAGAACGGTTATTGAAACGGACACCCGGAGGCTAAGGCTTGGGGATGGCGAAACGCATTGGACCCAATTAATATATACACATTAATGAATGATGCCTCTGGGAGGTCGGTGAACGCGGTTTGAAGTCGCTCATGGGCTCGTTGTCGGGCGGCTGCGAGTGCGAGGCTTGGTTGCATAAGGCGTAAGGAGTCCGAGTAGCCCCCATTTTGAGCTATGGGGTCGCCATCACCGTGGGTTCTGTAGTCGCGCGGAATGCCCGGCGGCGCGTACCAGGACCTTGGTAGCGTGGCTTATAGAGCTCGCATTGAGAGGACAGGTAGCGGGTTATAGGTTCCTCGTCCAATATACTCTAGGCGCCTGCTACCAGAACAAAAATATAAGAGAACTGGCCTTGATTGGGGTTAGTGATACACGCTGACTTAACTAATAAGATTATGCATAATAGGTTAGCCGGGTGGTACCTTGCCATCATTGCAAGAACTTTGGATGCGATTGTGATTTGATGACTTGCATCTTGTATTATGATTTGTTCCTTGTTGTCTGTTGTTCGTGGTGTCACATTGATGCTCGTGAGGAGGACACCAATGTGCCGCTCGCTGAGTCTTTTTGACTCACTACTCTTGCTGCCCTCTTTTCAAATCCCTTCGCGAAGGGTAAAGAGCTCGCGTAGGCGAATAGCTTGAGAGGATCTTTGGGGCATAGAAGGTATACTTTTGGGATGGGCTAGTTTGTAGTCAACACTTAGTATATGTGTAGCCCCATACTTATATATAATTAAATTTATCTTGTAGATGGAAGCATTAACCTACACTTGTTGTATTTTGTATTTTGGTAACGCTTTTAAAGTGTAAACTTGAAAATGTATGAGTTTAGACTTTAAAAGTATATATGTATATAAATGATGGATTTATATAAAAATGTGGATTTCGTACCAAAGTGTGTTTGATTTCCATTTTGGTTTCTAATGGCATGAGCAAACTTATCCCCCCCTCCCCCGCCCTCCCCCTCCCCCCCCCCCCCCCCCCCTCTGCCCTGCTCCCCTCCGCCTCCCCCCTAAGCAAGAAACTTGGTGTTTGAATGGTTTTGATGATTATAACATGTTTAGTTCTTGTTTTTCCGTATTTTCAGTTAAAATGAGTTTAGGCCACGATTCGTCGTCTCGTTAGTATTTTGGACGAGTGGGAGCACATGCGCATGTATAAAGTAGATATATGAGGGTGCACGGTGACCTCTCACAGTCCAGCAGGAATACGGAATCCGAGACCGCGAGTTGTGAGCCATTACAAATCTAGTTTTGCAGATATTTTCGGTCGACCGATTTGATCTGCGGTCGTTCGATAATTTAAAAAGTCTGTACCGCTAGTTCGTATGAACTATCGGTCGACCAATAAAACCCTCTGGAATAAGATTTTCAAAATCGATTTAAACAAGTTTTGATTTAGGTTTTGGGTGATTATTTGGGTTTAGTGGACATATCTAAGGTATGTGGCACTTCCCAAATTTTGTAAAAATACAGGTTGAGCCGGAATTTACAAATTCGTGTCGTAAGTTTTCCTGAATATGATATTTCGGATCCTAGGTTGCTATGGATCTTCATTGTAGGCATGAACCGTAGAATCCACAGCAAGCTTTGTTCGGACCTTGCGGTGGAAGCCCTCACACCTCCCTCCGTTGTACGATTCGCGGAGTCATCGAGTACCAGTTGCGCTAAAGCTTCTTAAGACGTGAAAATCGTGGTCAAGCGTCCAAATCGTTTTAAAACCATCATAAAAAATATCATATCGGTCTCGTGATTAGTAGCGTCGTTTGCTTCGGTTGTTTATTTTGGGCTCCCGGTGGATCGTCCCCGATTCGTGTGTCTGGCCGCACCCCGGGGGCGCGGGTCGCGACAAGAGCTTCCTAGAAACTAAAACTTGTTAATTAATGGAGTGTGTTAACGAGTGTTAGGACGATTAGTGTAAATCGTTAATCTCGAGTCATTGTGGTTGCAAGATGCCACCACGTAGACGACTGACTCGTGGCGCCGATCCAGAGGTGCCGGGTCCGCCACCGGCCAATGCGGACTTGGTTCGCCTGATTCCGAAGGCTGTTGCGGCTACCTTGGAGGAGCGAGGTACTCCGCATGCCGTACCTCCCCAGGCCGAAGAACCAACTCTGGGTCCGGTTCTCGTTGAGGTAGCGACCGTCCCGGCAGATGATCAGCGGTGGAAGGAATATCTCGATCACCTATCCCGTTTCCAGAAAATGAAGCCGCCTAAGTTTGAGGGTGGGGCCGATACAGATAAGGCCGGCGACTGGATTCTAAACATGGAGATGAGTTTCGAGACATTGATGTGCCGGATGAGTTCCGAGTTGCATTAGCTACTTATACATTTACCGGAGCCGCCGAGAGATGGTGGAGAAGCGTTAAAGGACAGTTTGGTCAGCCTGTATTTCATAAAAATGGTTTTTAAGCATATTTTCATTAGTTTTAAAGAGGTTTGAACCTTAGATTGCCTAGGTTCCTTTTGTGTCATCTGGAGAGATTGATGCATTAGTATCCTTTGCAAACTGAGCTCGGGTTGGGACAGAACCGCCTCCCCCGCGGGTTCTCGTTCCGAACCGAATGTCCAGGTTGCGGCTCTTCCTTGTTTTGGTCTTCCGAGATTATGATTTCGAGATTTGGGATTTCAAACGAATTCCTTGAGCAAACAATCTTCCGCAAAACGTTTATTTCGATATATATTTATTTTTTGAAAATTACTTTTCTCCGTTGCGGTCCTCGGCTCGCGAGTCGTGACACTTCTTGTTAGTGTCCATCAGCTCTATCTCCCACATTAGAATCGTCGTCATCATTTGGCGCAGACAAGGAAAAATGAAATGTATGACGATGTTGACACTTCTGAACAATATTCCAATTTTTTTCCTAATTTAGTATTTGGCAAGTAGAAAACCTGGATTGCTTGGCCTGCAAATATAAATGGGTCGCTTTTGTACCAACATTTTGTTATGTTTATACTAGTGAACTCATCATCAATTTTTATGGGTTTCTTATGTTCAAGATCAAGCATTCGCATCTAAACAAGTAAACTTTACATTTTTGCATATACTCAAGCTTTATCACCTCATTCAATCGACCATAAAAGTCAACTACTTCACCTTTATGCTCTCCTTCAACATAAATACCACTATTCTGTGTCAAACGTCGTTTTTCACGTACAACTGTGAGATACTTGACTCCCTTGACAATATACCCTTCAAACGATTTGGCACGTCCCCATTGCAAGTGAATATAGCTCATCACTAACCTTAGTCTATTTTCGAGCACGGAGACAAGTGGTCTACAATATAAGGGAATATTTTAAATTAACGAAACCAATAAAGTACTATTGAAAGTCAAGAAGCTTATCCAATTATTATACCCGATCTCGGAACCAAGAAGAAGGGAACCGCTTTCTTTGTCTCAGCTCTATATTGTTCCTGCTCTCCTTTAGAAGTATGTTCTCGTGTTCGCTGGAAACGTTTCTCTTTTAGATAAAAAAATGCATATTATAGAGTGTGAAACCACAATATTAAGCAAAAGGCAACTTACATTAAATAGGGACGTGCTTCATCACAATTATTTAACACAAACCAAGTAGTTCGATTGTAATCTTCATCACTGAGTAAGTTGATAATGGTGCGTCCAAGAGGACGAACTTCATAGGAAAAAACCGAAATGTTCTTATTAGGCACCTTCGCACCCTTATTTCGGTCCTCTCGATTAAACCGTTTCTCGATTCTGCAAACATATAGGGAGCAAAATGTGAGGCACTCATTCGCAATATAAGCCTCAGCAACGGAGCCCTTTGGACGAGCTTTATTTCGAACAAAATCTTTAAGGCTGCCTATATATCTTTCAATAGGGTACATCCATCTGTAATGAACCGGACCACCAAGTATAGCTTCATGCGGTATGTGAGGTCCCTGGGTTCGATTAGTTAGAATCGAATTTATTTCGAGTTTTGAGCTTGATCTAGAGTTTAATTGATTATTTGGGTGCTTGATTTGCATTTGGACTGATTTGTATTTGATTTGGTTGTGTTTTGGGCCAATTCGGGTCCAAATTGTGTCGGACCCGGCTGACCGAGCCACTTTGCTGGGCTGGGCCGAGATCCAACTGACCGGGCGAGCAAATCGACTTACCCAGGTTGCCCCCTCCTTTCTCTTGCTGGATCTCCTCTCTCTCTCTCTCTCTCTCTCTCTCTCTCTCGTTCTGTCTGTCCCTCTCTCTCTCGTCCGTTCTCTCGATCCGCTCCAGTTACCGCCCGATGTTGCCGCCGGTCTCTAATTCACTGCTGGACTCCCGTCGCCGTCGCTGCCTCTTCTCTCCCTGGCGCAACATCTCTCTCTCCCTGGCGTGCTCGAGTTCGCTCGGCCGAAACCCTAACCCTCGCCGCCTATTGATTCCGGTGTCTCCGCCGCTCGTCGTCCACCGCTACCTCTCGACGTCATCTGAGCCGCCATCGAACCTCGTCGTCGCCGATTGATGCGCCGATCACCTAGATCTCCGCCTCCTCATCTCTGCTCTGTTCTGTCCGGCTGCTGCCTCTTTGGCCGTCACCGACGTCTCCGCTGCCTCCTTCGACACCTGTCACCATCGGCCGGCATTGATCCAGTCGCCGCCGCTATAGTAGCCGTCCGGGCGCCTCCGCCGAACTCGCCCACTCCGTCGCTCTGCCTCGTCGTCGTGGACTCGTTCGTGGGATCGTTGTCAGAAATGTTTCGTCGTTTACGCGCCAATCGGTAAACCCTAGAAGGTTTACGTTCGGGTTAAGGTGAGTGCCTCTGCGGTCTCACTTGGTTGGTAGAAATCATGCTAGGACTATATGCTATGATGTAGTAGCTTTTCTAGATATGAAACGTCGGCATGATGTGAATTATTGGTTGCGATAGCATGTGTTAGATAATGATATTCATTAGAAAAGCATGTTAAATAACATGTTACTCATAGGTTGTGATAACATGTATTCGACATTGATAATATTCATGCTACCTATAATGATCATCTTGTGTGACATTATTCGATAGCATAATTTTGTGTGTTGGGCGCTCGGTAGTGTTGTTCGCATTCTCCTAGACGGTAAATGCCAGTGGGATGGTGATCCGTATGCCTTCAATGCCAAGGAAATTTGGCAAGGAATGCTCGGGATGCTAACTACTAGATCTAGGAAGAAGAGCACAAGAAAACTAGACAAGTTTTTAGTGGAAAGAGTGCACGGCCTCGATGCCTACACACCCGTGTATTAAGCAATCTCAAAACCACTACAAGTCACAAGAATGTCCAGTGTACCACACAACCCGTGGCCTACTAGTATTTATATGACTTGGACACACCCAAGCCCCCCCTTAGCCTAACCGGCCAAGGGCTAATACAAAGCAATAATACAAGTGTAGGAACTAAAGACAACCGAACTATAAGTGCTGGCTAAATCTTGGCTCGTCACGGCCCCTTGGTTGCGCGCGCCCACACTTGGGCTTGGTCACGTCCACGCCCTGCCATGCAGCTCCCGCGCGCCCGCCTGGTTTCCGCGCTTGACCCGGTCCTGCCGCTGAGATCTCCCGCCACGTCCCGCGCCTCCCGCGCCGCGCGCGCACTGCCTGGATCTCCCGCCATGCTTCCCGCGCTTGACTCGGTCATGCCCTTGGGATCGCGCGCCATGTCAGCCATGTCCTCCTGTCCGTGCGCGCGCGCCTTGGCTTGTCCGCCACTCCATGCGCGCGCATGACTTGGTCATGCTCCTCACGATCGCGTGCCACCTGGCCTAAGCACGTCCTCACGTCCGCGCCCCCCTTGCCCAAGTCAAGATCCACAACGTTGCGCGCCTTTGGCCGCATGCCATTGTCCGCGCCTTGACTTGGTCTGGATCCGCAATGTAAGGCGTCGCGGGCCTTGGCCCTAGACACCTGCCGTGTCGTGCCCATGCATCTAGCCGTGCCATCCTCGAGTCCGGTCCTCGCCCGCGCCCGCGCACGCGCCTAGCTGCTCAGCTCCTCGCCCGCAGCCCGCGCCCAAGCTTGAACCTCATGCGCGCCCCACACGCGCTTGCACTCCCTAGCCTTCCACGCACCCATGCGTGCGTCCGCACCAGCCATGCTCACTCATGCCCGTGCTTGGCCTAGTCATGCATCCATGTTTGGTTGTCTTGCACTTGACCCAAGAGCCTCCTGGATCAAGCCTCCCCACCCTAAGTATCATTGCTCCGCAATGAGCCCCTTAGAGCTCCAAATGAGGAAAAGCCTTGCGGCCCTCCTCCAAAGTGAACCATTTGGACTTAGAGGGTAGGGTCCCCCTTAGTCCAATCCGAAACCTCAGCTGCTCCCCACTCCTTGTAGTGATGACCTTTCTCTCCACAATGCTGTCCTTGGCTAAGGGATCCTCTCGGCCCAAATCCAATTCATCCATAGCAGGCAATGTCATGGGTTGGTCTTCATCTAACATGGATGGCTCGAACAACTTGAGCTTATCCGCATTCACCACCGAATAGATGCTCATGTATGGTGGCAAGTCCCAATTGGAAGGCATTGTCACCATGCTTCTTGAGTATCTTGAATGGGCCATAACGCAACGCCTTGAGCTTGCGTCCTTCCCCCTTGAACCGTTCCTTGCCTAGGTGCAACCACACTTGGTCACCAACTTGGAACGTGCATGGAACCCGCGCTCGGTCATGCCGTGCCTTGTACTTCTCTTGCGTCCTCTTGAGCCGCGCCTCCACCTCTCCATGCACCTTGCGTATGTGCTCCAAGAACTTGCGCGCCTTGTTAGCCTCGCTCGTCCCCTTCTCCATGTCATGCTCGGGTTGGCTAGAGAATGCCAAGTCAAAAGGCCCTTGAGGTGTGTACCCAAGGCATACCTCGAATGGAGCTTGCGCCGTGGAGCCATGCACGGCTCGGTTGAACGCAAACTCTATGTAGGGCAAGCTCTCGTCCCATGACTTTGGATGCTTGGCATTATATCCCCTCAACAAGTGTACCAAGGTGCGGTTGACCACCTCGGGTTGGCCGTCCGTTTGGGATGGAATGCCGTGCTTCGGTTGAGCTTGGTGTCCATCAAGCTCCATAATGTCTTCCAAAACTTCCCAAGGAAGCGGCTATCCCTATCCGAGATGATGGATGAGGGCAAGCCGAAATGCCTCCACACGTGCTCAAAGAATAACCTCGCCGTCTCCTCGCCCGTGATTGATTTCTTGCATGGCACTAGGCAAATCATCTTGCTAAACCTGTCAACCACAACAAAAATGTAGTCATGACCCCTTCTAGTGCTTGGCAAGCCTCCCATGAAGTCCATGGATACACTCTCCCATGGCCGGCTAGGTACGGGTAGTGGCATGTAAAGCCCCGTCTTCCTATTGGCCGGTTTGGATATGCAACAAAGGGTGCAACCCTTCACAAACTTCTCCACGTCCCCGCGCATGCGTGGCCAGTAGAGATAACGCTCCAAATTCTTCAAAGTCTTCTCCACGCCATAATATCCCGCCACCTTGGACGTGTGCGCCTCCCGAATCCACCTCACTCGGTCCGCGCCTTGTGGCACACACAACCTGTTGCCACGATAGAGTAGGCCTTGGCGCCATTCAAGTGGATGCCCGTACAACCCCGCGCGCTGGTCCGCGCCCAAAGTCCCTCTCGCCACAGCGCCTCCCGCGCCCGCGCCCGAGACCGTCACGCCGCGCGCCCGCGTCCGCTGCATCCATGCCCGTGTCCGCTGCGCCCGCGTCCACGCTTGCATCCGCGCCCGCTATGCCTTGGCTTATCCAGCCCTTGAACTCATCATCCAATGCATACAGCGGCCCATACTCCTCATGAGCCATTGTGAAGCACCTGCATTTCCACCCCGCACAAAAGCGCCAACGCACCCGCCGTTGGTGGCCTAGAAAGCATATCGGCCAACTTGTTTGTCACCCCCTTTTTGTACTTAATCACTAGGTTGAATTGTTGGAGATAAGCCATCCACTTCATGTGCCGTGTTGCTGTAGCTTGGACTGTGTTTGCAAGTATTGCAACGGCCTATGATCCGTATGCAACACCGTTTCCTTCCCCAAGATGTAATGCCTCCAATGCTTCACCGATTGGTGCAAGGCATACAACTCCTTGTCATATGTGGGATAATTCCTTTGTGCACCTTGGAACATCTCACTATGGTATGCCACGGGCCGCCCATCTTGAAATAGCACCGCCCCCATGGCATGGCCCGATGCATCACACTCCAACTCAAAGGGGCGTTGGAGGTTGGGCAATGCTAGTACCGTCGCCGTTGTGATCTTCCTCTTCAATAGCTTGAACGCCTCTTCATGTGCATCCGTCCACACGAACTTCGCGCTCGCCTTGGTCAATCCATGCAATGGGGCCGCCACAAGTGAGAAATGCCTAATGAACTTGCGGACGTATTGGCACGCCCCCACAAAGCTTCGCACCTCCGTTACACTTCTTGGCCTTGGCCACTCCAAGATTACCCTCACCTTGCTCGGGTCAATCTTGAGCTCGCCATCCCCCACCACAAAACCTAAGTACACGAGGTTGAGCCTCCCCACCTCGCACTTCTTCAAATTCAACTTGAGGCCGTGCCCCTCAAGTGTGGCAAACACCTTGCCTAGATGCTCCATGTGGCTAGCCCAATCTTGGCTAAACACAAGGATGTCATCCAAATAGACTATCACAAAGTCATCAATGTAGGGCCTAAGAACCTCGTTCATCAAACGCATGAACGTGGCCGGGGCATTGCATAGCCCAAAGGGCATCACCATCCACTCGAACAACCCTTGCTTGGTCTTGAACGCCGTCTTCCACGTATCCTCCTCATGCACCCTCACTTGATGATAGCCGGACTTGAGGTCCAACTTGGTGAAGAACTTGGCGGGTTGGAGTTGGTCAATCAAATCTTCAATCCTTGGCAAAGGATATCTATTCTTCACCGTGAGTTTGTTCAATGCACGGTAGTCCACGCACATCCTCCACCCCCCATCCTTCTTTGGCACCATCACAATAGGTGATCCGCACGGCGAGCTACTAGGCTTGATCACCCCTTGCTCCATGAGCTCTTGCACTTGGCGCTTGATCTCCTCACTCTCCAACAAAGAGTGGCGGTATAAGCATGCATTTGGTAAGGGCGCCCCCTCTACCAAGGTAATGCCATGCTCAACCTCTCGACGCGGGGGTAGCCCGCGCGGCTCCGCAAACAACACGCCGTGTTTTCTTAGGAGCGCCATCACCTCTTGCCTTTGGTCCTTGGATAGTTGCCCCGCGACCACCTCGTCCAAGGCTTGCTCTGGCCGATCCTCCCGCACCATGAGCATCCATGCGCGCCCGCCCGCATTCACCATGCGCTTGGCTTGCGCGACCGTGGCAAGTTGGGTTGCCTCGGCGCCCGATGTCCCCTCTAGCACGTACTTCTTATTCTCCTTCAATAGCACGTACTGCTGGGCCCTCCTGTAATACACGGCATCCCTATCCCAAAGATAGGGGTTGCCTAAGATCACTTGGCATATGTCCAAGGGCACGACCTCACAAGTCACTTCATCGATGAACTTGGCCGTCACCGCGAACTTGAATTTGCATTGCTTCGTGATCTTCAACTCCGTGTCCTTCTTGAGCCATCCCAAGGCATAAGGACATGGATGCGGGGTAGTCACCAACCCTAGCTTCTGCACGAAGCTCTCCGAGATGAGATTCTTTTGGCTCCCGGGGTCAATGATAGCCTCCACAAGGCTTTGCTTCACTTGCACCCGAAGTTGGAAGAGCTCCTCGCGCTCCTTCATGCCCTTGCATGGCATGGCTTGCACCGCCTTGCCCTTGCTATCCACGGCTTCCCCATTGGCCCCCTTGGCGTGCACCATCAACATGAGTGTTGGGTCCGCCTCGCGCATGACCAAGGCCGCGTCATCCGCGCCCGCGTCCGTGGTTGCCACCAACGTCGCCTTGCCTTTGTCACCTTTCTTTTTCTTGGGCGCCAACTCGGGATGGAGCTTCCAACAGCTCTTCTTGATGTGGCCCTTCTTCTTACAATGGTCACAAATTGTGTCCTTGTACTTGGCCCCATCCGCAGCCCCTTCGGCCGAACCACCTTGGTCCGCGCCTTGCTTGCCCTTGCCCGCGCCCTTGCTCTTGCCCGCGCTCGCGCCTGCCTTGCCCTTGCCCCGCGCGCGCGTCCGGTTTAGCTTTTCGAACACCATGGCCTTCTTGCAAGCATCCCCTATGTCAATAATAGGGTATAGATCCACCTCCGCACGGAGGTCTTCATGCAACCCCGCGCAAGGTCTTGCGGCTAGCAAACCTCGCGGTCTTCCAATGCCACGCCTAAGGACAAGGCATTCCTCCGAAACTCCGTGGTATACTCTTGTACACCTTGCTCGTTGCCTTGCCTCATGTAAAGCCACCTCCGCCACCTTTCTTCATCATACCCCACAGGGTAGAATTGATCCCTCAGCAATGTCTTGAACGTGGCCCATGTGACCCCTACGGCGCCTCGCGTACGTAGGTGTGAATTCCACCACACAATAGCATGGGATGCAAGTTTGAGCCTTGCAAACCCTATGCGTTGGGTGTCATCATACCCATACAGCGAGAAGTATGCCTCTAGTTGGTCTATCCAACCATCTAACTTCTCGCCATTCACCTCGCCATTGTAGACGGGAAGCTCCAAGCGTGCATCAACCATAATGGGGGCTAGGCCAGCCGCCCATCCTTGATCAGGCCGTGCGCCAATGGACACCTCTTGCTCATCCCGAGCCACCTCCCGCCTCATCACATGGCCTTCGATTTGTGCATTCCGATGAGAAGGCTCGCCTTGCTCCCTCAAGGTCCCAGGATCGTTGCCGCCTGGTGCGCCATGGACGCCACGCGGCTGAGGTGGAAGCTCGCTCTCCCTGGGCTTGTCCGCGCCAGCAAGCAGCTCCTCAAGCTCGTGACCTTGGCTAGGCCCTCTTCTAGGCGCACTATGCGGTCATCTTGAGCTCCTCCTTGGCCGCCTTGCTCTTGCATGGACTCCATTTCCTCCGAGCGCCTAGCATCCTCCTCCTCGGTTTGTTGTGCCGTGACCGCTCCATGCCTTGTCACTGCCATCACGTTGCTCTTCTCCTCTCCTTTGCTCTGATACCAAACTTGATCCGTACGCCTTCAATGCCAAGGAAATTTGGCAAGGAATGCTCGGGATGCTAACTACTAGATCTAGGAAGAAGAGCACAAGAAAACTAGACAAGTTTTTAGTGGAAAGAAGTGCCCGGCTCAATGCCTACAACAGACCCGTGTATTAAGCAATCTCAAAACCACTAAAAGTCACAAGAATGATCCAGTGTAACCACACCAACTCGTGGCCCTACTAGTATTTATATGATTTGGACAGCACCTAAGCCCCGCCCTTAGCCTACCGGACCAAGGGCTAATACAAGCAATAATACAGTTGATAGGAACTAAAGACAATCGAAACTATAAGTGCTGGGCTGTAAAATCTTGGCTCATCAAGGCCCCTGGTTGCGCGCGCCCACACTTGGGCTTGGTCACGTCCAAGGCCCTGATGCCAGCTCCCCGCTCCGCCCGCCTGGTTTCCGCGCTTGACCCGGTCCTGCCGCTGAGATCTCCCGCCACGTCCCGCGCATGTTCCCGCGCGCGCGCGCGCACTGCCTGGATCTCCCGCCATGCTTCCCGCGCTTGACTCGGTCATGCCCTTGGGATCGCGCGCCATGTCAGCCATGTCCTCCTGTCCGTGCGCGCGCGCCTTGGCTTGTCCGCCACTCCATGCGCGCGCATGACTTGGTCATGCTCCTCACGATCGCGTGCCACCTGGCCTAAGCACGTCCTCACGTCCGCGCCCCCCTTGCCCAAGTCAAGATCCACAACGTGCGCGCCTTGGCCGGGCATGCCATGTCCGCGCCTTGACTTGGTCTTGGATCCGCAATGTAAGCGCCGCGGCCTTGGCCTAGACATATGCTCGTGTCCGTGCCCATGCATCTAGCCGTGCCATCCTCGAGTCCGGTCCTCGCCCGCGCCCGCGCATGCACCCGCGCACGCGCCTAGCTGCTCAGCTCCTCGCCCGCAGCCCGCGCCCAAGCTTGAACCTCATGCGCGCCCCACACGCGCTTGCACTCCCTAGCCTTCCACGCACCCATGCGTGCGTCCGCACCAGCCATGCTCACTCATGCCCGTGCTTGGCCTAGTCATGCATCCATGTTTGGTTGTCTTGCACTTGACCCAAGAGCCTCCTGGATCAGCAAAGATCTTCGCCAAGAGACTGACAGAATAAATCAATTGAAACCCATAGCCACCCATGCTTGGTATTGCTGCTACTAGTTTGGAACCAATAAAAGAGGCCACCAGAAGCCATTAGAGCAAGAAAATCAGAACCATTGCAACCAGCCAGAAAGCGAGTGCATAGTCCTCTCGCATCTATATGCTATAGATGCAAGAGCCTTTAGAAAATCTCACCGCAGCCACACATTATCCATTTTCCCAACTTCTTGATCTTCAAATAAATTTACAAACCAGCAGTACCCTATTCCAGGCTGAGAACATTAAGCGCAATATTAACAGTGTTAAAATAGGGTTGGATCAGGTATTCAAAGTCCAAGAAACATAGTAAGTGTGAGGACTATTAAAAGAGAGAATTCCCAGAAGAAAGCATCAAAACTTTAGCTATGACAAATTATCTAAAAGGAGAGCTAAGTCCAAGAGAAAATCACTATCCGGGCCTAGGTACTATCTTATCTTGTTAAAAAATATCAGGTAAAAGAAAACATAACTCTAATAGAGCAACCCCACTATCTCAAAATCCTTTTCGGGGATACAACTATCAGGTTTTATGGGTTCCGAATACTCGGGTCTTTTTCTTTTTTTTTTTCTTTTTTAGCTAAGAACCTTCGAATTCAAACAGTACAACGAAACCAACCTAGACAATTTGTCTAGGGCCCACATCAAAACCAAAACCCTTTTTGATAGAGTCCACCAGATTTTATAGGAAACTAATACTCGGATTTTACCAACTAGCCTCAAAAGAGAAGTTTAATCTACCTACTATGATATACAAGGGACAGCTCCTTTAGGCACTAGGATAAGCAACTAATTTTATTATTTGTTATTTGTTTGCAGGTCAAAATTATTAAATTGAAGTTAAATGCGCATTAAAGGTTCTACCGGTGGTTCGGAGCAATTTTGCATTATTCTGGATAGATTTGAAGCTCAACTGAAGCCTACATTTTATGAATTGAAGCTTGTGGAAAAGGAAGAAAACAAATAATTAAATGCAAGAAGAAAAATGAAGGAAAGCAATTCAAATGAGGAAAAACTAAAAGGAGAAAATTTTATTTTGGAAAATTAAAGAAGAGAAGAAAATGAAGGTGAATGTAAGATATAAATGGAGATTTGGAGAGGTTTGAGAGTGATATATTTTGTAATCATGAACTCTTTTCTTTTCTCAATGAAATAAATTTAACTTTTGAGAACATAATTTCTAGTCTTGTTATAATAATTTGGAATTATTTATCAAGTGATTCAGAAACAAGCTATGATTTAATATTGTATATTTCATAAGATTCAAATAGATACGAGTGATTTGGCCACCACTAAGCTATTGCATCTTATGAGTACCACGAATTGACGTAAAATAGAGATATTTACGTACAGCTCATGCAGCATTAAAGTCCCTAAAATGTATTGCATTTATTTCTTATCAACTTATGTAGAGATATATAAGTTTGATAAGGGATAAATAGACTTGATATTT
>MJHO01000645.1:0-19279 GCA_002076135.1 Xerophyta viscosa | reverse complement strand
ATCTATTTGTAATCGGCTTTTTATAGCAATCATCATAACGGATAAGCTCCGAGCCAAGAGATCTGCTGATTTCTTTAGAACGAAGTACGGGTCTTTCATGAACGAAAAATTTTATTCATTCTCAAGTGCATGTACGAGCGCGTGAATGATAACATTACAGCCACGCGAATTCAACGCATGGTTTTTAGCCGCAGCCCTACTTTTTTCGAGCTACCCGCGCTGGTCATTCACATACATTAATTTACGTAGATCTTTGAACTTCTTCCGACTGTAAAGTGCTAAAGAACATGAAATGATCAGCTTGATGAACATACTCAATAAGAAAACTTCATTTTGCACTTCTACCATGTTTTTCTTTAATTCCTAATCCGTTTTTAGCTTCATTATTTAAAGAAAAGAACAAAAATAAAGAAAAGAAGAGCCTACGCAATAGCTAATCTTAAGTGGTTGTCTGATTGCAGGATCACAGTATTAAATAATAATTCAAAGTACTTATAATAACGACATCTTATCTGAAATATTCAAATTCTACACGACATGAACAACAATAATTCAGCAAAAGTCCCAACATTTATGGGTTATATAAAGGTTGAATGCACCAGTCATGTTCTGAAAAAGACTATTTTTGAAGAAAAGTCTTCGGGGGAACCAAAATTGAGTAAACTTACGTTCATGCAAACATAAGTGAAGGTAAAATATTGTAATTACCTGAGAGTGCTATCATGTCGGATTGAGACAACCCATTGGCCGCAAATAGTGAGTTTAGCTGGTTAAGATTGAAGCTCGGCTGCGGCAGCTTCCCGTTCACGCTTGCCGCCGTCGAGCTTAACCCGTCTAACCTTCCGAGCTCCACTGCATATGAAGGTCCCCCGGCCTGAAAAGTTCACATTTTTAATTTCCCTGAGCTTGATTATTATTGTTATTATTATTTTGATATATTGGAAAGATATCTATTATCTTTGGTAGTTTAAATTAATTTTATCTTTCGCATAATGTAATTTAAATTAATTTTATGATAGGAGGAGGTGCAAACCAGGTTGACAACATCCCGAGTGGCCATTGCAAGTATATCTGCGCAAGAGACCTTGTTCCTGCAGTTGGGTACCGCATCGACGGCGGCCTTCGCCTTCACCACCGTATCGAACCCGTCTCCCGCCAGCGACAAATTGTCCTGGTGATCTTTCTCTGCTTTGTTCGTCGCCGTTGAGGCTACGATAACCGATGCGTCGCACCCCTATCGTGGTCAAAATACTCCTTCATTAATGCATATAACCAAAAAGAAAAAAATTACTCACCCCCAACAAACTACTCAACAAATCACACACAATTAATCTCCGCTACACATTTATCTCGTGATCCGCATAATTTTCTCGTAATCCATAAAAAATATCAAAATTACAGATATAAATCATGTACAACAGACACATATGCTAGCTCTTATTATAAGTTGTAGATAGATAGTGTTATAAGCTGGTGGTGGCAGGATGTCGCGGTGATAGGGTGCGTCTTAGATAGCCTCCTTATTCCGTATTCGATTTTTTACACTATCAGTTGCGTATAAATATATTACGTCAGTGTGTGTACGATACGGCAGGACACTCTTGGAATGAGCGTCATCCTGAAGAGTGAGTCGGTAGGATTCTAAAGCCTCACGGATTAAGGAATCTCTGATTAGGAGTACATAGACCAGAAGTACTCGGGAAGGACAAGGAGTTCGGGAGGGTGGGGCTATCGTGCATGACGGGATTGCGGCCTGTGGCTGGAAGAAGTTGTAAGTTCTCCGCTCAAACAGACAAGCACGTGATGTGCGTATGGAGGACGAGAGGGAGGATTGAGGACCACGAATGAGAAGATATAGGTATGAATTTCCTACAGTATCTGGCGTAATGGTCGACGCGAATACAGTAGAGGCGCTCATTCCCATGCGGACGCACGGTGTCCTGTCGCCGCTAATTCGTAGATACAAACTCTGGACGAGGTGAATGTACATCTTGGTTATTGCGACAGAGCTTGCCACTTGTACTAAGCAAAAGTACGGAAATACGGAAATAAGGAGGCTATCTAGAGTTCGCTAGAGAGAGGTCACCGCGACATCCTGGGAATGTGTACCTCCATCGGACCAGATAGGACGTTACTCACGACACTAGATTCTTATCATACACA
Organism: Xerophyta viscosa; assembly: GCA_002076135.1. NCBI lineage: Eukaryota > Viridiplantae > Streptophyta > Magnoliopsida > Pandanales > Velloziaceae > Xerophyta > Xerophyta viscosa. Next base: position 17,116 of record MJHO01000645.1, on the reverse strand, counting down.
CTTATAAATAGAGCTAGGCATTGTGTGCTCGTGTACAATAGGATAGTTAGGATCATTCTGTAAGTGGATAGATATTATTGGTATCCGTAGTTTTTATAGCGCGCGCATTTCGGAAAAGAGTCACCGGGTACGTCACTGTAGACGAAGGGAAGAAGCTATTGGATGGATATCAAGGTACTGTCCTAGATATGTAATATGTGATAGCGGAGATTAATTGTGTGTGATTTGTTTGAGTAGACACGGAGTGCGTATGTTATGGTTTGGTGGGTGAGAGTAAGTTTTTTGTTCTCTTTTTTGGTTAAGTAGACATCTTTAAGTGAATAGGGTTTTGTGCTTGTGAGACCGACTGATAGGGGTGCGACTGAATCGGTCATCGGTTATTGTAGGCCTCAACGGCAAGAACGACATCGAGCGAACATACCGCTGATGGAGAGAAAAGATACTACAAGGAAAAGTTTGTCTCGCACATGGCAGGTTGTCACCCAAAAAGGGCTATGGCAGACGGGTTCGATACGCGGTGGTGAATGGCGAAGGCCGCGACCGACTTCGGACTGGCGGTCCCATCGCGAATCGCTCTGACAGAGATACGGGTCTGGTTGGCAGCAAGAATATACTTGCGAATGGCGCGCGGGAATGTTGTCAGAACGTGGTCTGGTTTGCACCTCCTCGGATTTTGGCTGATTCAGTAATCTCATGACTATATTGAGATTAAAATAGTCTTATAATAGATAATATCAGCGAAAGATATTGGGAATATTTTAATTTAAAACTACCAAAGATAATAGATATCTTTCTAATATAGTTGAGTGTGTGCCGATAGTCATGTAATAATAATACAATATAAATGCAAATAAGGCGAGGATCGAAGGAAGTTTAGTGTTGATCAGGGAAATTCAAAAAGACATGTGAACTTTTCAGTACGCGCGCCGGCGGGACCCTCGAGTACAGTCAGTGGGAGCTCGGAAAGCGCGCTCTCAAGAAGAGATGCGGCCGTGTCGCGGAGGGAGTAGCTTTCGTGAGCGGCGCAGGTCGTCGAAAACCGGGAGTGAGTACCGTCAAGCCGGACAGAGAAAGAGGAGCGATATACAGATCTTAAACAGCTAAAACTCGCACTATTTTGGACGGTAAGTAGCGCGGGCCACACGTCGAAGGGGGCGAGTGGTCGATATGTGTCATGCTTTTTTGGAATATTGGTATACTCCTCAAGGTAGTTACAATATGGATAATAATACGTGGTGCCCTCTCACTGCTTACGGGGGTTGCATGACGTAGAAGGTAGCTGCAGCTCCACTTGTTTGTGTGGGGCTTGCCCAGTCCGGTTGTGCGCACGCCGAAGACTTTTCTTCAAAAATGAGTCTTTCTCACAGAATCATGACTGGAATGTGATAGAGTGTAATTTGGATTATGAAGCTCTGGGATCCTAAAATGTTGGGACTCTTGCGTGAATATTGTTGTTCTATTTGCACGGATGTCTGTGTGTAGAGAACTTGGTGATATTAATTGAGTTAAGATAGAGATACGTTTGACTTAGATATCAGGTGACTAGATGTGGAGATTTCACTGTGCTACCATATACGCTGATTCGGGCTAAATCTAAGAGGGCAGACGTATCAACCCTGTAGATGTGTAGGGGGGCTATTGCGGTATGTGGAGTGAACGTGCTCTTCTTGTTTTCTTCTTAGTTATTGGTGTCAATTTATGTTATGCTTTAAATAATGAAGCTAAAAACGGATTAGGAATGTCACACACGCACAAGATTAGCAAATGTGTAGACCGATTGTAGTGTCAAGAATGAGTAGGGATCTCTCTTCTGTAGGGTATCATAATCAAGGCTGATGCAATTTAATGTTCTTTGGCAGCTTTTAACAGTCGGAAGAGTAGTTCAAAGATCTACGTAAATTGAATGTATGTGACACTGACCAGCTGCGGGTTAGAGACGTTGGATGCGTAAGATAAGTGTGTGTGCTAAAAAAGATCAGCCAATAGTTGCGTGGGAGATTCGCTAGTGTGGCTGTACATGTTTCAGGAGGGTGCAGCGCGCTTCTGTCATGCACTTAAATGAATAAAATTTTTCGTGTCATGAAAGCTCACTCGTGTTAAGGCCTCGTGTTCGTTCTAGAACGCCACATATGTCATGGCGAGATCTCTTGGCTCGGAGCTTATCCGTTATGATGAATTTGCTTGATAAAAGCCGATTACAAAATAGATTTTTTTTTTTTTTTTTAAAATCTAAAATATCAGCTTGTAAATCTATGGCACATCGGCCAACTCATGCAGTCCACGGTCTATAACACGTGAAGATAGACATATTTAGAACGTTGGCATAAGTAGAATCGGTCAGTGGTTGTTTGCACTATAATATTTTAATAATTAATTTATATTTTAAAGATAATCCAATTTTTACAAGATTAAAAGTCCAAAGTTAGGTATCTGTCTTAATCTTAAAACTCAAAAAAAAAAAAAAAAAAAAAAAAAAAAAAGGAAGAAGAAGTTTATAGCCATCCAAATTCATATAAGATAAAAAAGTATAACCACTCAGACTATGATCTCTTTTAACTCTTTATATATGTGCATGCAGGTGCACACACTCTTGGATTCTCGCATTGCAATCGATTCTTCAGCAGGATTTACGGCAGCCAAATTGATCCAACGTTGAACAAGACGTACGCCGCGCAACTCCAATCTATGTGCCCGAGAAACGTCGCCCCCGATATTGCTATCAACATGGACCCGGTTACGCCCCGCACGTTCGATAACCAGTATTACAAGAACTTGCAGCAGGGCGCGGGCTTATTCAGCTCCGACCAGGTGCTCTTCACCGATGCTCGGTCCAAGCCGACCGTCAACGCGTGGGCACAGAGTTCTCCGGCATTTCAACAGGCCTTTGTCACGGCCATCACCAAGCTCGGCCGAGTTGGGGTCAAGACTGGATCGCAAGGCAACATTCGTCGCGATTGTTCCGTTCTCAATTAATATATATGTTTCTTCTTTTTTTTTTTTGGGTATTTTACAAGAAAATTACATGTTGGTGAATAATCGGTGTCACGTACAAAAGTAAGCGTGATCTCGACTTGTTTGTACTTTTGTGAATTCTATGAAACATTTAAAGGAATGTTAAAATCGCAATATTCTGATTGTCCAATAAACTATTTTTAACATTGACGCTTAACCAAATTCAATTAAATTATTTTTTATTCAATCCAATTTTTTGTCGTCTACGTTGAACAAGATAAAAAGTGAATATTTTCACTCAAAGAAAGCAACCAAAAAATTGCTAGATTTTGAACGTACCGTACATGCAATCTTTTTTTGAGATAACAGACAAAACTCTATCCACATCGAAAAAATTATATGACGCGAACTTAGCCTTTCTCAGTCACAAATAGGTCGAGTTTACAAACTTGCAAATCTTTGATATTATATAATGGATAAAATTCTAAATGGCCCATGACGAAGCCAAAATAGCTCCCGACTCAAACTTTACTGAGGAGTCAGCTCATGACCCACGATTGGGCCAAAGCCCCCATGTTCCGGTCCACATGAAGAAAAAAAAAAAACCTTCGTAAGATCAGTATGAGACCTCGAGGGCGTCTGTTAATTTGATCTCCTTGAGACATATTGGCTGAAAAAAAAAATGGTTTACATTTTTTGGGATCCAATGGTTTCCATTTGGATGTCTGTGCGGAAATTATGCTCTGATTCCTGGCGTGAAGTAAAAAATAAAAACAATCTTTAAACGAGTTAGAGGAAATTGAGATGATCAGTTGCTGGGCCGATGACCATTAGGCAAGATCATATTACATGGGCTATAATTTCTGAATAAGCATTTTCAGTTAGGCCATGTTCCAAATCAGACCTGGGAGTGGACTTGTTTAACAATTATGAGGCCTTCCCTATTTTTAAAGTTTTTCTCTAATCAAAACATTAAATTGTCTTAGGTATATACACCAGTAAATAGAGAAGCACCACGTTACTTATAGATATTAAAAAATGTGTAAAAATTGAGAACCATAATTTTCAATGTCTTGCTGAAATGTTCATGGTCTGATTCTTCATATTGTTCGTTGTTTTGTTCTTATAACGTACTTCACCTATTCCACTTATTTTTATATACGGTGCCTCTTCTCCTTGACGAATTGTGATATGCTTCATGATATGATCTTTTATTTGAAATAAACGAAAGTTTCAGCAAGTGAAAGAAAATTGAGATATTACGTGCTAGGGGATTACAATTTAGGCTAGGTCCAATTACTGAGAATATATTTACCAACAAAATATTATTAGTTAGGCCAAGTACCAAATGAGGTCTGAGTATAGAAAAAGCAGGGTATATTTTTGTATGGACATGTCTCGAAAATATGAGGCTATAGAGTTATTTTGAAACTTTATACTAATCAAAAAGTAAAATTGTTTTAGGTATACAAAAAAACACAATTTATAATGATTACAAATGCATAAAACATACAATTACTTATATGAGATTACAAATGCTTAAAAAACACATACAACAATTGCTACTGCATCGCTTAAATGTTTACCCTACATATTTTTCTTTTTTCTTTTTTATATGCTACGTTATCTATTCTAGTTCTCTTTTATTTCTGCTTCTTCACCTTAACAAACTTATAAAAACAGACTATAAAATGCATACAAATAGAGTGAAAGTCGAAGCTATTGCTGCCTCCACGCACTGTACATGACCTAGCATGCAAATGCCATAGCCTGTTAAGAGCTTTGACGCAGCAATAGTCACATTCCAATGAAAAATGATGATAGTTGATATCCAATCTTATATGTCAATGCCACGTTAGTACAATCACAATAATCGAACAAGCAAAGGAATGCCTAACCATGATATAAGATAGACATAGTGGAACTAATGGGTCTTTCACTGTGTCAAGGTTGCTCGAAAATAAGAATAACAGCAAATACTGTCAGTGCTATAACTATAACACAATTACTATCTACAAGAGACACCGTAGTATCGCATATCAATGTCATAAAGAATTAAGAGTGCGGATGCTAAGACGTTCACCATCCAATAAAACGATGGTGCCACATAACATATAATCTCAATTATTTTTACAATATTAATATATCTTATTAATCGAACCGGCAACATAATATATAATCATAAACTCTGATACCATATTAAAACAATCATACCGGCGAACGAAACATGAGAGATGCACATAAATACGACAGCTCTTTATTCTTGTCAGGTTGCACGAAAATGGCCATAAAACAAATATTTTAGAGCTACAACTATAATACAGTCACCCTAAAATATTTACTGCAAACCAAACTTAAACATGAAGACTACAACATACACCAAAAAAATTTCAAACATTCTAAATATAAATCCACATTTACAAAAATAAAATTATCTGAAGAATTTGACTAAAATAAAAGTTTGACTCATCTTAACAATTGAAGGGATAACTAAAAAGATAATAAGCATTCTAATTATTCGAGATTTTGATTTCATCATTGTCTAAAATGAGTAATCAGACAGCAAATACTCCTTGTGCTAAATGAGTCTCGCACTCAGAACATATGATTCTTGAGTATGATGACGACAATCATGCGATTGTGCAATGGTTGTTGTAGATTCTAAATTATTGTAGCGCTCGAACCATATGATTTTTAAACATAGTAACGGCACAAGTATATATGATATACATGTTCTATGATGAAACTAATAAATAAAGACGATCACCAACAAAAGTTTACTTGATCAAATTTCAAATATAAGATTCTCTTTCCTGAGTGCCCAACATTGCTTGTAACACATAATCTTAACCCACATACTGGACTAAACATGCACTTTTTTCACTATACACCCAATCCAATATTGAACCATGGGCCTGAATTGCCAACCTTAAACCCAACAAAACTACCGTACCCATAGTGCTTAATCATAGGGCTGAGGAAAGTAACCCAACATACGAGGTCCATGTTGGAAAGTAAAGGCGCTCAGCTACATTAAGGTCCTCAAATATTGGGTCCCAGATCATTATAATCCCCAATATGAAACCTTATAATAACCCAGGAAGCTGGTCCAACCCAAAGTTATATAACAATTTCAGCCCAACAACTGATCAAATTAATTGTGCGGCAGATAAAGATTGTGATAGGAAAGCACAGACGTGGAGGGTCGAGATGAATAGCTGAGAGACCGCATGGTGCGGTTATGTGTACCGTGCACGGATAAAGGGTCTGCTCCAGCCGGCACTTTTTCCTGCTCAAACAGACGTTATTATCCCCCCTCGCTCTAGCTTTGCGTAGTAAAGACGGAGCCAGCAGACAGCCGCGCAACAAAACCAATAAAGAAGAAAAAGAAAAAAAAAGAAGGAAAAGAGATGCAATCACCAACCTATTCATATTCGCACTAGCTGTGGGCCCCAGTGAGTGCACTCGCGCATCGCGTATCTGCGCCGCTAGCATTCCGCTTGAAATGTTGATTTTATACGCTTGTGCGAATGAAATTTCGTTACAAAAAAAATTATTTATGTATGTTTTTTTAAAAAATAATTTTAAATTAATAAGATTTAAAATTTTTAAATAAATATTTCTAATTAAAAATTTTGGAACTCCAAACATATTTGAAACGGATTTTAAAATTTATTTTAAACACGTTAAATTATTTTTTTTTATTGTAGATCTCATTAAAATTTATAATTTTTATTTTAAATTTTTTAAAAAATAATCGATAATTATTTTTGAGCCCATATGAAATCAATTTCGTCGTGCTTGATCTTCAAATAACCAAAGTCAGTGCTCAGTAATTCAATGCTAATCTGTCCATATAACCAGGTAAGTGTTACTATTGCATTAGGCCGGACGAACAGTGCGGCCAACCGTTCAGAAAGAATTAATCATCGATTCGATTTTTAAAGACTTTCTGAAATAAAAAAATATTTTATTCAGCGAAATTTCAGTCGATTTAGAAATAATCTAATATATATTTTTGAAAAATTTCACCGTGAAACATGCCGTATTATAGAAAAATTTCTACAATATCTCTATATATTCAATTGGACAATAAATATTTTGAATTGATACTAAATCTTAATTGATATCTATTATCTTCTCGCATTAAATTCATGTATGAGGATTAGGAGTCTTGCTGCTTTTACTTATCATCCGTGAGGCGAATATGACTTTCAGCTTTTGTATATTCTGAGCATATTCTTTATCACATCCTATATAATTTTCAGGTTTTTGTCAATAGTTTTTTTTTTTTAATGAGTTTTGGAATTTAGCATATACTGTTTTTTATTATATGACTTCTTAAAAATTAATGGCAATAAATGACCCTTTTTTCTTAACAATTATATACCGTCCGATCATCTTGAATTTCGTATTGTTCTAAAACATTGAACATAGATCAACCCTTCACCTCCCAGACTAATTAAAAAAAAAAGGCCAAAATCTAGTAAATATTTTTTTACCATCGATTTTTGGACACTTATATTTTTCAACTTATTTCTGGACCTTTCATACTTTTCTACTTTAAATATAGAAATACGATACCCTTATTCGATTAATTAAACTGACACGTCACTAATCTCGTTGATATGACACCAATTAAGATTTTTTAAATATTTTTTATTATATTTTATTATTTTTTAATGTTAGTATGGATATTAAAAAATTACCAACATATTCATATTTCTATTAAAAAATAATAAAATAATATTTAATTGGTGTCATATTAGCATAATTAACACCTAAATACTCTTTCAGGATATCACATTTTTAAATTAATAATAAAAATGTATGAAATTTATGAAAAATAAGTATAAAAACATGAGTATTCAAAGATAACTAGTAGAGAAATATTTATTAAATTTTGACAAAAAAAAAACTCATAAGCTTACTAGGTCGTTTATTTCGCCCAGCTATAATTTAAAACTTATCTTATATTTAATCTCTAAATTTATCATATTGTCTATCAATTCCTCTTTATCAAATGAGTGTATCATATATTAAATTATCACACCATTTTAACCCATTTAAACAATAATTTAGAGATAAAACTGAGACGTACATTTATATTTTTCTAGTTTAATTGCAATCATCACCTTGTTTAAATTAGAGTTGACCATAAAAAAAAATATCCCAGATAGAGCAGCTTCGAGATCCGCTAGCCGTTATGCCACGTGTACGAACGGCGCGTCGGCCGTCCCGCGCCTTTAATTTGTTACCTCATGGTGTGGGGTCCTCGATAGCGCAACCAACTACCTCGTGACGGTATCTTCTTTTGAATTATCCGTCCGACATACTCGCCGAACAAAAGTCCGATACTCTATGGTAAAATAAACACGCCCCAACGTTCAGCGAAATAACATAATTGCCATCGCCTTGTATAAGCCTCCTGTATTGGTAGAGCAACGTTTCTGACGCTGGATTCAAAATTTTTGCTGGATCCGTCTCCTAATATTTTATTTCGACATCCTTGATCCAAACAAAAATATTTTGCAGAGTTGTAACTTGTAAGCAAGCTTTTAAATTTCGTGCCATGCCGAATTTTGATAAATTCCGAACTCGAGACGTGCCGACCGTGTTGACTGTGTCGTACTGGTCATGCCAATAATAAAATATTATTTTTAATTTTTTTAAAATTTTATTACATTTAGAAAAAAATGAAAGTTTTAAACTTTTTTAAACTTTTTAAAAAAATCAACAAAAAAAAGGTGTAGCCGCGCGACTGGTAGCTGCCGTTCGAACGCCCGCGCCTTTTAAAAAAAAAGGACGGTAGCTGTCGGACGCGCCGCGTGCGGGCGACCGTACCATCTTCCTACCCTAGATAGAGAGTTGGACCAGTGACATCTAAAATTCTTCTAAAAGATATAATCAATGTGATCTACCAACAGAATTTTTTCTTTAAGGTGCTAAGGTGTAAAGCGAAAACGAATTAGAAGGACCAGTCATGCTAGAAAAAATATTACAAGTCCTGGAATGCAAACCTACCCTAGTTGGAGAAGGAGCCCACACCGCGTACGCGGGGGTCCCGGCTCTTTAAAATGCTTGCTGCTCACTCGCGAATCTCTTTCATCGGCTCTTCTCTCCCCCTTCTTTCTTCTTCTCCGAGATCCATCGTCGGCGGCGATGGAGTGGTGGGATCGCGTGGTTTTCATCCCTGCGAGACGCGTATGGACCAGCGTCACCTCCCATCTCAATCTTCACCGCACAACCGGTAAGCTCTCTAGTCATTACCGTAGATTGGGTTTAGGATATCTGAAGTTCATGAACACAGATAACTAGCCATGTGCGGTGGTTTGATTGGCTGCAGGGTTACGGAAGTTGAGGCAGGAAGTGCGCACGTGCGAGTACGAGGACGTCCGCGTGATGTGGGAGATGCTCCGCCAGTCAGACGGCCGTCACCCGCCGGTGAATCCTGCCGCCGCTCGTCGCCGGAGAGCGAAGATACGTTTCTGGGCCGCCTTGGACTGGACCCGCAGCGGCGCGCCGTTGAATCTCTGCCGCAGCTTCTGAAGATCAACGATCGACTGCATGCCCTTCAATCTGGACCGTAAGATTTGACTAAATCATCGTCTGTTTCTTGTACTGTCATATGTGTTACACGTGGCGTTGTGGTGCGTTCTTTGTTCCGTAGAGTAGGGGGAGTCTCAAATGTTTGGCTGTGTACATTGTACGTACGAGTTATAATACTGCTACATAAATGCGAGAGAGCGCTGTAGATCTCCGCTTTGTGTATCCACCCGTTGGATTTTATTTTTCATTTTAATTACCGTTATGGAATCCGTAATAAGTCACACTCTCATAAAAAAATTTAAGCTCGTGAAAAAAAATTTACGTTCAATTTCGGCCGATATTTTAGAAGCCGAATATATATATTTTATGAACAATGACTCCTGCCATGAGATACAGATTATTTATAGAAAATTCTGTGGGAGATTTAATCTCATGCATACTTGAATTTGAATGGTACGTTTTTTGAGACACCTTACATTCGGTTGAGCTAATCGCACTTGACTCCGTTGGATTTTATTATTTTCTTAGTTCGTTCAGCTATCAGGTAGGTCCGGTGGTTAGACGCTTGGAGCACTTCCGTGTTGAACACAATAAATCATATATTATTGAACACAATAAATAAATAAATATATATATATATATATATATATATATATATATATATATTTATTTATTTATTTATTTGTGCATTATATTTTGATCCGGACTTGGCAGAGTTTCGAAGATGAGTAGCGTCGTATAATTTTAATATTTTTCTTAATCTACTTACTAATTCACCATATTATGGAATTTAGAAGAGATTTTGTTGTTTAATATTAATGTCTGCGTCATCATACAGTCATTCTGATCATGGACATTTTTTATTCTATTTTTTTATTTATACTATTTTATTAAGGTTCTAGAATCGGGTTACGTGGCTGAATGGTCGGTGGCCAACTTCGGTTGTCTGATTTTGAGGATAACTTAAGGGGGTGCGGAGGAGAAATAAGGAGGCAGGCAAGCCAAGTGAATCAAAGGCAGTGGATTTTGATAATGACTCAGCTTTTCTCTTAGGTCAACATAGTTGTTCTATCTGTCGTCGAGTTGTATTTCCTTTGATTCAAGAGTATCTAAGGTGCCGTTGGTCTTCTAGGCATAGGTGTTGATGAGATGGAACCTACTCTGCATAGTGTAATTAAATTCAATACCTACTGTTATAACTTTAGCACCTACTGTTAGGACTATACCGAACATTCTTTTTTTTTTTTTTTTAGTTTAGTTGTGGAGAAATTCTGTCCGTAATCGGTTCTATTCGAGCGACCGTCGTAACATATAAATTCACGGGTGGCACCGATTCCTGTTCCACCAATCGATGGGATCCATCCTTACGGGTAGGGCAGACCACGGCGCTCGCCTCCGAAGGGACTTTAAATCGAGCCTATTTCACTCCACACGAGGTACAACAGAGAAAAATTTTATGACACACGCTTGCAAGCGTGGCCCCCCTGGAGATTTGAACCTGGGGCAAGCAATTCTTGAGCCGCCGACCCCACTGCTCGTCTCATGGGCACAGGACGGCTATACAGAACATTCACTTCTGGAACAAATGGCATGAGAAAATTAAGTTTAGCATCTTATCGAATATGACCTCGAATGAATAGTTATAGGCTTGAAGTAGAGAAGGCAAGCATAGAAAAATATTAAAAAAAATTATGTGAAAACCTTCTATTTGGGTCGAAATAACACCACAGACTTTCAAGCGACTCGTGATAAAGTTGTGCTAAAGTGGAAAAAAAAAAATCTCACTCACTTCATTCTATGGATCGATGTTAAAAATAGCCTCAGTCTTAGTTATAGAAAATTTCTTTAAATTACGGAGGTCACTCTTATTCAAATCTCGCTATTATAGATTTCGCTTGCGGTCTGTTGGCGACACAATCATAGTTACAAAAGTTGATCGAGTGAAATTCATGAGTTGAGTGGTCAACCCTACTCTCAACTTGCCATGTGGCATCCCATATTCTGGCGCAGTTGATTTAGTGATACGTATCGCCTAACGATTGAGTATTTGTACCTTGTTTAATTGTTCTTTTTAGTCATTCTGTTTACATGGCAACCTTCGGCTCAATATGGACAGAGAAAAGCATAGGTCTCCACTGCCACAAAAGTCGGCTTCTTCTTGTTTGACACGTGGCCGGGTGCATATGTGCAGTAATAATATCTACTATGTGTGATCATGGAGCAGTTTCTCATCTAGGGATAGGTTTTGTTTGGGATTTGCCCTAAACAAAAAGGGTGCTAATGAGTGCATAAATCATTCCAGAATTGACTAGATGTTCCTAACATATCCTTGCAGAGTTTATCAAAATTAAGTTTGCTAAGAGGTGAAATCAAGATCCTAGACATACATTCTACCGTAAGTACCGAGTTCGTGTATTTTGCAGAACCGGATCGATACTTGTGCTAATACTCACATTTGCTAATAATTTTTCAGCGATCTCCAGTTAACTCCTATAGGCTCGTGAGTGGCAAGGCCGACTACTAGAGCCGTTCTCTAGCATACTCTTCGGAGATATAGTTTCAACTCTCAAGTGGCTCATCATAAAATTTTCATTATCAAATCAAATGTATTTATATGTATCCGTTCTTTATGGGCTGCAATAGATGTTATCTTATATGGGCCAAGCCCAAATGCTAATACTATTAAGATTAAGGCTCAATAGTCTCTTGAGATTATAGATGTTTATCTTATATGGGCTGCAATAGATGCTTATGTTATATGGGCCAAAATAAGTAGCAGTTAATATATTTGTTAGTGTTTGCAGTGATAGTATAAAGGAAGAGCATTGCTATATTAAGTAATAGATCCACCAATAAATTTATCAAATTTAGAATTGTTTAATTGAAAAGTTTAAAAATAAATTTAGAGATATTTTTAAAAAAAATTCATATATAAAGCAGTAGAATTTTATAAGATCTATAATTTTATTATTGAAAAATTTTTTAAATAAACTTTTGAATTGGTGTCTTAGAGATCTAATTTTAACGAATTTATAGCGGATGTAAACACTATTTCTTAAATTCTTTTCAAAAGATTAAATTTTATAGCTTAAAATATTCATTTAATTTTTAAAATAATATTTAAAATAAAAGTTATATAGATCTAATTAAATTTAAACTTTTATATTTTTAAATTTTTTTTAATTATACAAATTATTAAATTATGATAGATATATAGTTGATGCCTTATAACAATTAGCATTTCATAAAGGAAAGATCCCCAATCTGAAACATTGTCGATCACGTGCGAGACATTCCCCTTCCCCGGGGCCGGTCGGGACGAGCACAGAAGTCAACGATTCCGGCGTTACAGCGAAGGCTGGACCCTCCCTCCTCGTTTCCGCCACCGGCGCACCGCCGCTGAGCCCACGTGCGTCACTCCGTCACTCTCTTGTCGGCACTCCCTTTCCTCTTCTCCATCTTGACATATCTTTCTGTAACTTTTTTTTTTTTTTTAATTTTAATTTCAGCTGAATATTTTCCGATTTAAACTCTTATTCACATGTTTTGTATCAAAAATTGTATGGCCAACCAATTTTAAGAATAAAGGGTTAATGTTATATCAATAAGTAATATACATCCAATATCTTACTCATAATCATAATAAAAAATTATTAAATTAAATATTTTCATATTTATGAAAAAAATTAATTGTTGCTTCAAACAGAAAATTTCTCTGTAGCTTCCTGAAGCTCCAACAGACGTTTCCCACTACTCGTGGCCCATGATGTATTGTGCTCATCAAAGTATATCAACCACCAACTTGAAGAGCCGCATATAAATATACGCTCGACACGTGTCTATCTCACTCGTACGTTCCAGAACTAATTCACTACCGTTTTTCTTGTTTTGCAGGATCAGACAGTTTATAATTACTATGTACAATTGGACACCTCAATTTTTTTTAATTATGATGTTTTTTTATTGCAATTGTTTTGAAAAACAATTTGTACAATTGGACTCGTACTAAGAAGTTTTCCAAACATTTTTAGTGGCGTTCATAAAGCCTCGAAGATATTTTAAACAATTATGGACATTCATAAGCTCCATGAATGCCAAGGAGGCAAGTAATACTTACTCTTAACACCATTTGAACACCTGTTAATATTTATCCAATTTGGTAATAATTCGGATAATTTTCAGTTTGGGGGACAACTTAACAATATCCTCCCAAATTATAAATTAATAATTTAAAATACTTATTCTTAACCAACTAGCGTTGATTCAATTGGTTAGCGGAGCTAAATATCAGAAATAAAATTAATATTATATTTTTGGTGAAAAATAGATCAAAAATTTAAATTTTAATAATATTTAATTAAAAAAATATTATTTATTATTCAGTATTCAATTATAATATATAATAATTAATATTAAAAAAGAGAAGGTTCTGCCGCGGAAAAGTTATACGAACGGTAACGATCCTGTTAAGAAATAATTAAGGAATCTGTTAGCTCGTTGTTTGCGAATAAATTTTTAGTGACGTTCAATAAGCCGTGTTCGAAGATATTTTAAACAATTATGGACATTCATATACTCCGTGAATGCCAAGGAATACTTACTCCTAACACCATTTGAACACCTGTTAATATTTATCCAATTTGGTAAATAATTTGGATAATTTCAGTTTTGAGGGACAACCTAACAATATCCTCCCAAATTACAAATTAATAATTTGGAATACTTATTCTTAATCAACCAGCGCCGATTAGTGAAGTTGAATATTGAAAAAAAAAACTAATGGTCTATTCTTGGTGAACTTGGTGAAAAATACATTGAAAATTTAAATTTTATAATATTTGATTAAAAAATTTATTATTTATCGTTTAATATTCGTTCAATATATAAATTAGAAATCGAACTCAATAATCAATATTAAAAAAAAATTCTGCATGGAAAAATTATTGGAACGGTAACATTCTGTCAAAAAATAATTAAGGAATCTGGTTGTGAAACTACAGTGATTTGCTCCAGATATTTAATCGGACGGCTAAGAAAGCACGAAGGAGGGACACCAGCCGCGGGGACACGGAGCCGCAACAGCGCCCACGACCTTGGAACTTTAACTTAAACTTAAACCACCGCCTTAACCTTTCTCTCGGGTTAACTTAACCCAACCCCCACTTGCACCGTCTATATAAACAACTTCCCGTCTTCCCCAACCCCGTTCCTCTTGTTCTTCGTCCTCTGCTGTTACTGGATTAGCTAGTTAACTATACTTAAGGAATATGAGCTGCAATGGCTGCCGAGTGCTGCGTAAAGGCTGCAGCGACACGTGCGTTTTACGGCCATGCCTTCAGTGGATCGACGGCGCGGAATCGCAGGGCCACGCCACCGTCTTCGTCGCTAAGTTCTTCGGCCGCGCAGGCCTCATGTCCTTCATCTCCGCCGTCCCTCACTCCCAACGCCCTGGTATTCATCTTCTTCTTCTTCTTTAACTTCACTAGCTATAATTGTAGTGTCTCAGAATTATTGCGTTTGGGTATGTTAATTCTCATCAATTTTGTTTATGCAGCCTTGTTTCAGTCGCTGCTGTACGAGGCATGTGGGAGGACTATAAATCCTGTCGGAGGAGCGGTAGCGTTGCTCGCCGGAGGAAACTGGGACCTCTGCCAGATGGCGGTGGAGACAGTTCTCCGCGGCGGTGCTCTGCGGCCGATCTCCGGCGGTATCGACGGAACGGGGGGAGACTTGTACGACCGCCAGTGCTCCCTGTTCTCTTCGGCGAAGAAAGGAACGGCGGTGGAGATGGGCGGAGTAGCAGAAACACCGGCGGCGCTAATAGAACGAGAACAACAATTGCAGCAGCTCTGCGAGCTTGAGTTGGGTCGCTGTACGATGACGTCAGCAGACGAGAAACGCAGTCAGCGGCGGCGGCCGGGGACGCCGAACTCGGAAGAATCTGGTACGTCGAGCGCAGAGAGCACGGCGGATCGAACGGTAGAGAGAAGAGTCCCGGAACTTTTAAATTTATTCGTCTAAAGAGTTTGCGAATGTGATTCATGATCTATTAGCTCGTTGTTTGGGTTTGACTTATTCGCAATCTCCGGCGTCGATTCTTGTTTTGGGAAGATGAGACCGCCGGCGCTAATCATGTACTAAGCCGGCAAATAAAAATTATATTTTTACTAAAAAAACCTGCTGTTTTCGCTCATGAAAATACGGATTTTTAGATAATTACGCTCACTTTACCTCGTAAACCGCTAACTTCGGTGTCAAAGTCTTGGTTTATTTATTATTATTTTTTAAGATAATGCTAAAATTCGTCGACATGAAGAGTTCGTAGATCATATGCTACCGAATTTTGGTCTAGATAAAACTATACGGGATAATTTGTAATTTCTATAGTGCTGATCTAATAACACACACAGAGAAAGACTTGTTATAACAATAATAAACTATCTTTTTCCACCCGAATTTCTAGAATAGAAGATCCCATTGCGGAAAGTCGTACACTTATAATCAAATCAAACTAGGAAGATTTAATCTCGATTTAATCTGGAGATGGTTTTCATCAAGAAAAGATTTGATCGAGAAGGCAGAGAGACCCAGGCTTTTGGGGAAGCGGAAGAGGCACGATGAGATCGGCCAGACCACAATCCACCAAAGAGATAGATAATTAATAAATAACATAAGAAATGTTTTATAATTAATAAGAAACAAAAAAAATAAGGGCAAATATCAGATATACGTTAAGTGTGATAACATTCCTCGCTGTACTAGTGCCAAAAATCAACCTCTAGATTTTAGGATACTTACAGCTCACTTTACCTTCGTGTCAAAACCGCGAACCTTCGTGTCAAACGTCTTCGTCTCATATTCTTACGTCTTTTGTATAGATCAATGCTACAATCTCTGAACTCTTCAATGAAGAGTTTCGTAATTCATCCCGGAAATGTTGGTCTAGATAACTACTTATCACGGGATTATTGTGATTATCTTATGAGGATACTACAGCACACAACCGCTGGGACAAAGATATTTTTTTAGTTTAATAAAAAATAATAAAAATTGTTTAATAAATTTTTAACTCTGAATTTTAGAATAGAACATGCCGATTGGACTCGCTATCACTATAATCTAATTCAAACTAGGAAGATTTAATCTCGAATAATCTGGCGATGTTTCGATTCAAGAAAAGACAGTTGACGACGGAAGGCAGAGAGACCCAGGTTTTGGTAACGGGAAGAGGCACGATGAGATCGGCCAGGAATCCAAAATAATAATAATAAAACCAAAATAATAATAATAAAATGACATTTTATAATTAATAAGAAACAAAAAAAATAAAGGCAAATATCAAATCAGTGTCTAATTCTCCTTACTCATCCAAATTAACATCTAAATTTTTATTTACTGTTTAAATTTTTAAAAAAAAATCTCTCAATATTCGTGCTAAATTATTTTGACCATTGTATAAATACTTTTTGAAAAAAATTATAATATAAAAATTATAGAATTTGATAGGATCTATAATTTTTATATTTAATATTTTTTAAATAAATATTTTGAAGTTTTAAAATCTTGGTGGATTTTAAAATTAATCCATTAACTACTGAACTTTGGATCTCAAAAT
>MJHO01000644.1:0-19247 GCA_002076135.1 Xerophyta viscosa | reverse complement strand
GAAAACGTTTCTAAGTAGAAATTATAGATTTCCGAAGTTTTAACGGATTATTATAAAAAAAGAAAAAAGAAAAAGGAAGTTACTGTTTTACTGTTCAAAGTACTTTATATCATATATTCTCCAATTATATATAATAGAATATTATATATAAATCCGTATATTACGATACACACAAATATACCAAATATATATCTATATATATTTTTTGGTAAAATTTTTAATATAAAAATTATAAATTTTGATAAACACTATAAATTTTATGTTGGAAGATTTTTTTAAAAAGTAAATCTAAATTAGTGTTTTGAAATTTCAAAATCTTAACAGATTTAAAAATAACAAAAATCGTATTACGATACGTACAAGTGTACCAAATATATATTTAGGTATATGTTTTTGGAACAGTTTAAATACAAAAATTATAGAGTATTATTATGAGTATACTATAGCATTTGTAAATGTTGAATATTTTTTCTAAAAATACTTTTAAATAGGTGTAATTGGACTCCGAAGTTTTAACGGGTTTAAAAACAAAATTTAAAAAACATAAGGATGAAATTGAAAAAATGTCAATTAGAGCACTATTCAAACAACTGTAGAAGGAGGGATTGGAAATTTATATATAGTATAATATTAAAATACTATTTATTTTTTATTTTATAATTTTAATATGATTATAAATACACGTGACGTGAAACGTAAATAATACTCTTATATTATTAATTTAAAAAAATGAATAAAACTTTATTCTTAAATTTTTCTTACTTAATCTATAATTTATTTATTTTTTGTATATATATATATATATATATATATTATCTTATAAAAATAAATAAATATTTTTATCTATATTAAGATATTTCACATTCTTTAAAATTAATTGTATGCTTTTTTAAATTCTCACTAATTAATATAAGTGACATATGTCTTTCTTAGAATATAAACTAACAATACATATCATATTTAATATTATTTATGGTCACACATGGCACAACAATTTTAATAGAACAACTTTATATATGTATATATAGATAAGGGCGTAGGACTAACACTTTCCCAAATTTCATGGAGCAAAACAGAGTCCAATGCACTGCTGAGATCAGGGCCATCATGAGTCCTTGAAAAATAGCGTTAAAAAAATAACGGAACAAACTTCCATTTGTAATCCAAGTTGCACCAATCTCACAATGGGCCAAGAAGATGAACATAGTACTAATAAAGAAAGGAAACCACTTATGTGCTCAAATAAACAATATAATAATAAACCCATATGAATATAGTTGCAGTTCAAGTGGAATTTAGAATCTACTGACAATCGGTGAACCTATCAATAGAGGTACATGTTACCAACTGAATAGGTCGAGATTTTACAAACATCATACAAAACAAACACCTTCGAAGATACTTCAAATACGCCCATATGAACAAAGAAGAAAAGAACTTAGAAGATGCGCGGTGCGATTCACAGCCCGGGATGCTCACCAGGAGGGCCAGACCGAGCATTTAGAAGAGGTTGTAGAGCTTTCACTACAATGCTCATGTTCGGGCGAAAATCTGCCTCATACTGTACGCACAGAGCAGCGACTGCAGCGAACTGTTTAAAGGTCGAATAAGGACAACATTAGAGAGACAAATACATAATATGATATTGCTTGATGCACTTTCTCTATCGCACAAAAAAAATGATATCACAAACTATGCAGTATCTTGGACTATCATATATTTTCTTAGTGCCTATGAAGAAGTCAAAATTCGAACCTGACACTAGGACTATCATATATTTTCTTAGTGTCTATGAAGACCAAGCTCTCCATATCGTAATGGAGAAGTTATTATGGGCATCATATACTCTAAAAAAAATGGTTCAATTAAATAAAGAGAAAAAGAGATCCAGAGGTTGAAGCACGTAGATGCTCTGTCCTTTATTTGCAGAAAGAACTGTTAATCTTGTATCTATTTTTCTTGACAGACTAAAGAAATAGGATTCTGATGGGGGCCCACTACTGTCATATAGTTCTCAACAGATGCGACCAAACAAATGAGATAATTCTTAAAGATCGATAAAGAATGAAATGCCATAGAAATCTTTAAGATCCTGAACAAGTGATAATTAAACGGAGGAAGAACTGCTCAGGAACAGGTCCGAAATCTCACTGCAGATAGTTGCAGCTAAGCATTAAACGGAACTTCCATTACTGTTTGAATAATAGGCTCACTCCGCTCCTTAATTCAGCCCTCTCTTACCTCCTCATCCAGATTTCCACCATTCTGACCACCCATCCCAACCCATGAATCATGTACCATCCCAACTATTAGGTAGGAGCGAGCGGACAGAGGAGGGAAACTAGGATTAAATACTGCTCTTGTTACTGCTTAAGGATGTGTTAGGTATTAACGTCGCCTTGGCTCACCTGGAACTTCAACATAGCTCCATATATCTCAAAATCAAAGTACCCATTTGGTTAAGCTTAAGTGTCTAGATGACGGTGTATGGTAATGCATGCTTAGTATTAACATCATTTACTAGTCCTAGCATTTAAATGTGGATATCACAATAAAAAGCATGTTTTGACAAAAGAAACATTGATTTCTGAGCGAATACAGAATAAATTTACGCGAAAAGATCAGATGGCTGAGCAGTCGCCCTATCTTGAAAAAAGCAGTACTAGTTGATTACCTTTGCAACGGCCTTAGGAGGATAGTCACCTCCTAACCTCGTGTCCACAATTTGCCTTACTTTGTCTTCACTAAGCCTTGGTGTTGCCTGCACAGTTAATTAGTTTTTAAGTTACAGACAAGTTCGTGATACACTCGCCAAAATAAGAGAAGAAAAGGGTAGAAGAGGAAACAACTCTAACATTCTCCCTGCAGCAATGTCATGACTCGAGAGTAGAAGAAGTTAGAGAATAATGCCTACCCATGTAACCAAACTCTGTTGGCCTCGCGGCTGTGTATGATCCACAGGTTTACGACCAGTCAAAAGCTCTAAAAGTACGACACCAAAACTATAAACATCACTCTTAGAACTAAGTTGTCCAGTCATTGCATATCTGCATATTCCAATTGTACGAGAACACACAATCAGAGATCGGAAAGAAAACTCGACCCGGTCTTTCTAGTTTTCAACAGAGGCAGAATAGATACAATGTTGTCAAGATCAATAAGCCACTAAACCAAATTATTAAATAAACAGAGAAACTAACTCAGGAGCGTGATAACCGAATGTTCCAAGAACTCGGGTAGAATGCAGGCGTGCTGCTGCATCAGGGGCTTGGTTTGACAGGTCAAAGTCAGCAATCTTTGCAACATCATCATCAAAGAGTAGAACATTGCTTGACCTGATGTCGCGATGAATGATGGATGGTTGTGCCTTCTCATGCAAATATTCAAGTCCTTTTGCTGCTCCAGCAGCAATTTTAACTCTCTGTGCCCATGACAGAACAGGACCTGGTTTGTGCCTCCATTTAGAGCACCGGTTTCTCCGCCCGTACTCACGATAAAAATGTCAGATGCTTGCGCCTGTTCAAGTTCATAGAGAGTCATGTACTCGCATCGACCACAGCGTATAATATTAGTATTCAGCACAGGTATAGTATAGGTATGTCACCGAGCTAGCAGTCGTGACTGATAATAGGGAGGTAAATATAGTATATATTATACTGAGATGGCACGAGAGGGGGTAGCATATAGTTATTCAAGCTCTTGCAAAAAAAGACTGACCAAGAAACAAAAAAGCTGGAGGCGTGTAGCATAAAAATTCCCGCCAGCAGATATTGCTTAAATAAGCTGAACATAACAAAATTACCAAATTTTTAAGCTATGTCCTTGTTGACAATGGTGTAGGTTCAGTAAGACGGTGATACGGTGGGTGTGCAGACAGGTGATGGCAGTGGTGTAGATCAAGTGCAGCGATTCCGGGGAGAAAGCATTCGCATCAAGACTTCTAACAGCCAAAACGAAGTCCATGGTAATCAGGGAGAAACATTAAGGAAGAGAGAAAAAGTACAATTAGAACATAAAATGGAGATAGAGGAGAACCGGCACTCTTAAAAACAAAGGTGGCCTAGTGCGTGCTTATCCAATTCGAAATGTAGTTATTACAATGTTGATACAGGTTCAGTGCGTGTTCCATGTCTAACAGATTGAAAAGTGTAAGTTTTGCTAAGGGCAAACCCTCATAGAATGGACATGAACGACGGTAGCATGTGATGTAGCTTTCGCCAGATAAATCGGTGTGAGATGCAGAAAAATCTGAGACAGACCAGAACCGGCCGAATACTAACCGTCCTTGCGTGGGTGCTAGACACAAAACCCCTGACTACGAGTTCTTCTCTGTGGTTGCCTTTGTCTTGTTTTTGTTTATCCTTTTTTCTGTGTTTAAAAAAAATAATAACGGTTCTACCCATGAAGCGTACATGCCTGAGAGCGAGAGACGTAACGCGGCAAAATAGGTCAACAGTTTTTGTGGATTTTTCAGCTGGATTTTAACATTTGACCGATGTGTAGAATTCGACTGGTAGCGGAACGCCAGTGAGTTCTGTGCGCAAGACCTGGCATGACCGTCAAGACAGTGCGGAGAAGAAGGTTTCCCCCCCGCGGCGCCATGGGTCAAACGACAGGTAAACAAGCCATGCCTCAAGCAACAGTTGGTCATGATGTTTAATCGTTCAGACACCAATTAGCGAGACCTACAAAGATGCTGTTGTATTGTAAGGATGCATGATGCGGATCAAGATCAAATTGAAGTCTTTGAATCTTCGTAGGTATCAAAACAGTATTTCGCTTATGGGCAATAAATACAGAACCTGTGGCGAGTGAGCAAATGTGTCTGTACAGGTTGCTGTGCTAAGGCGATCTAATTTCATTAATAGCTGCAGCGGCTTCCAGCTGTTCTAGAGAACTGTTCGCACTATAGTAGCGGCTGAGCCCACTAGCCATGATGGAATTCCCTCATCCTCACGTTCAAGAGTTCTTGGCTCCAAAGTTTGCAGTCTATTGTTCTCTTATTTCATCAACAGGTATAGGTGCAGTGTGAACTGTGGTTGTCGAAGTGGAGCGGGTTGCGATGAGGTGAGGCGGGTGGCTTCGCATGTGCGTGTGATACCCTGTAGGAGGTAGGATCGTGTGTTCGGAGTGAGGCCCACATTGCTATGACGCGTGTCAAAGATTGAGCCATATTCATGTTTGTTAGCAGGCGAAGATAGTTAGATCCAATAGAAACATAAGGTCCGGCGAGGGCGGGTCCGAGTGTAGCAGCAGAAATTGGCCTTCGAACAGTCCGTGGACCCGTGATCTTGGTCTTCTGGTTCATTTATGTCATGGTGTATTGTCGTTGTGGCAACAACTTCGTATGTTGCGAGTGAATTGATTAAGTCGGAGCTAGAAGCTCTCAGCTTTCAAGAAGAAAGAAACATTGCTGCTGATTGGGTTAAGAGATACAAATAAATAGAAGTATCTGGACGCTGCCAGGAGTGATCCGCTCGGACAGCAAGGTAGAGGCGAGTAGAGCGATTGAGTAGAGGAAAAGTGGGACATGGAGGATAACTGCAGGGCTGCCTATGAAGTGTGGCAGTGGAGCCTTTGCGTATGTAGGTGGGAACAGGCGTATATGAATTAAGAAGAATGGTATGACCAGATAAGATGGCGCAGGAGAGTAGACTGATTAGAGTGATGAATTGGTTTTTGAAGGTAGTGCTTTTTTAAGTGAGTGGGTAAGTGGCAGGTAAGTGTTCTGTAGCCGATAAGCGCACTTCAAGACAGCTTATTTACCGTGTGAGCAGTGGTCGACGTGGTGACAAGGTAAAGATAGGCCATTGGTGCAGAAGAAATGTTGTCCCGAAGTTAGTTTAGAATAGACGCCGACCTGACGTTGAGTTTGTAACGGGAATGTAACGCAGGGTGAATTGGTTCTATTGCTTGTTCCCGATATAATGCCAGCATCTCAAACCGGTAGTCGACGTCTACACAGGCGGAAGAGGAGCCGGTGAAACAGAAATGAAGAAACAAGCTTGGAGGATCGTGTCAGTGCAGACGCAAATCGCGCTGCATCGGCCCTATATGCAGCACAGAGGTGACAGGATGATCCTGCTTGTCGTATCACAATGCGTGATGTGCAAGTGATTTGCTTGAATCAGTCAAGCGAATTCGTGGGCATTCAGTGGTGGTGACGCAGAGTGCGGATAGGAATGACAGTGGTGGAAGCATACTATGAAAAGGGATTGAGCTCTGGGTCGGTGGGCCGCGATGCCAGTTTGCTCAAACTGCAAACGACGCTGATGGTGTAATGTTACACCGCGGAGTGTGAGCAGAGCACACGTGTTGTTAGTGTCAGTGTGGCGTAACGAGTAGTGCCGGTAACGTAATGGCGATTGCGAGCAGAAGTCATCAGTCGAGTGAAGGCTTGCATGATAGGACGGTGCATTGGCAAAGGTAACTGTGTAGTGTAGTTGATGCTGTAGGTTGGAAGTAGTTCTCAGTTGTGTCAGTGGTGTCGACAGGAATTAGTGATTTATCTCACCAAAAAGGAGGTTTAAGAGCTAGTTTGGCCACAGGCGAGACATATCCCGACCAATCTACGCAGGAGATAGCTAAGGCCGAGATAAACTGAGCGTAGTGAAATTGAATCGTAGCGAAGCTGTTCGGATGTCGGTACTTTGTGCACGTGGTATTGTCTGCAGCTTCAAGGATGATGGAGGTATGGCGGTTCTTGTAACGGACTGATGTGTGAGGTATAGTGCTACTGTGATCCGTCTGGTGGAGATGTGCCGTAATGACCAGAAAACAAGCAACAAAAACAGGACGATCACCCGTGTGTACATCGCTTTAGTGGGCAGACAGAATGAGAATAAGATGGCAGTTAGAACTGTGGCTGTGTCGTGAAATGGTTGTATTGCACCCAGTGATATTGGCCGGCCAGTTATCAGCTATGTCTGTTAGATCGGAGCTGTCTGATGCTGCGTTTCATCGTTCAAGTTAGATCCAAGCGAGGCTGCACTAGTGGTTCGCTTGATCGCCGTGGTCACTGTCTTCTGTAGAGGAGAGCGATGTGAGGATCATGACAGTCTAGCTCGATTAAAGAGACTACAAATGATACGGACCGCAGGTGGTGACCCGAAGTCGATGTATCAGATTTGACTCAGATAGATCATACTTCCAGGACGACAGGGGATTCATTTCATAATGATGCACGACAGAATTTCGCATTAAAGGATATACACGCGTAATTTCAACCAGTAGTATTATTCCCTCATAATACGATCCAGTGGTTGAAGGTTAGGTATGCGTTGTTAAGGTGATTCGTTCAGGGCGTGCTTTGAACAGGTTCTTTGCCATTAGACAGGATAATAGTAAGTTTAAGCTTCGCAAGATCATATCTGTGGGACAGGTGAATGACTTCGTTTCAACAATATTGTGCGGCCAGAAAGTGTGTTGTAGAGTGGTTCGTGGATGGCGGCACTAACACTAAAGAGACAGAGACAGTCATGATTCGCGATGGGACATGAGTGTAAAGTTGGAGCAAACGTCCATGTGTAGTCAGCGTTGCCGTGTTGTGTTTCGTAGAGTAGGCAAATAGCGCTTTGGCAGGTGGTGCGGTGAGATACCAGAAGTCATTTGCAGATGGAGAATGTACCCCAGAGACAGTAAGAAGAAATTGTAGTATGTGGTGTGCGGCTGTCGCGACTGAGTGTGGTATTCCTTATTGATCATTTGTCTGCGCCATAAGACCATCCATGTTCCAATTGTTATTAAGTGAGTTCTTGACATGAGAGTATATTTTAAAGGGAGAGGGAAGATATAAGATCAGGTCGCGAACTGCAGCAGCTCGTTGTTCACTGACAAGCGCTGATTCCGTTGTAGAATACAGACTAATTGGTCCATATATATGGAAATGGTGGACTAACATAATCTAGTCGAGCTCAAAACAAGATCTAGCTAACACTGATATATGTAATGATCCTTAAGAAAATAAAGAAAAAAAAAAAAACAAACTGCAATTATGGGCAAAACTTAACTTAAAATTCTATCGACCAATTTATAAACACCAAGACAAAAGGAAATTAACATACGGTGGAAATTCTGCTTCAATAATCAAAAGAGATGCAAATTTATCCTACTGGTTCTAAATTTCAATAAAACCCTATTTATTAAAAAAAAAAAAAAGCTAGGATCAATTATGATCCAATACCAAAAAATAAACTTATTAAAAAGAGCAATCAACCAAACACTTTAAACAAAAACTCCTCCAATAATTCTACTTGACAATTACGTGAAATTTGAAAGCGAATTCCACTGTAAAGTTGATCTAAGAAGAACTAAACAGAACAAAATTCGTCGGATAAAAACATACCAAATAGATTCAAAAATATGAAACCGAATAAGAGAAGAGAAGATTAATTACTAACTTCTTAATCAACCAGAATTTCTACCGACCGAGAGAGAGAATTTGACGAGATCTGCGCTGAATGAATGGACTTCTCTACAACTACCAACTTTTATCTCCATTATTATTTTATTATTATAGTTTATTTATTTGTTTCGTGTGAGCTCTGTAACTGTGTAGTTACCGACCGAGAGCGCAGTCCCACAATTAGGATAAATATTAAATTTTCTATATCAATTTTATCTATTTCTATTTATAGTTTTGAAAAATAAATATATTACTTACACCATTAATCAACTTTTCTGTAATTTTTTTCTTATTTAATATTAATAAAATTGGGATAAATAGACACAGATCGATGCAACTAATAATTTTTAAAGAATAATGAAAAATATTATTATTTTGATAATAGCGCATAAATAATTCTCCGTGATTTAGTTTCCAATCACATAGAATGAACTCGTTAAATAACAGCTGTATTTGTTATTTTGGAGAAAGCCTAATGGTTAAACGTAATAATACATTAAATAACTGTATATTATTTCTTTTATAAATATTGTTAGATTAGTCCAGAATATATATGCAAATATTTTTTTCTTTTAAAAAAATAAAAAATAAAAATATAGAGCTTTACGAAAATGTCTTTTAGAAAAAAATATACCCTCATTTGCTAATGCTTTGATTATTTTTAAATTGTTTTTAAAGAAAACTTGTATTTTCAATTAGATCCTACTGTTTATAAAATTAGGAATTTAAATTGTATGAACTAATTGATCTAAAGGGAATTTATGAATTTTGCTGAAATATTCAATAAAAATGTTTTGGGAGCACGAGCGTTGCTCTAAAAGCAGCTACATATTACAAAACTCCGCCCAAAATTTAGTTATAAAATTTAACTTTTTGGCTACAATTTATGTTTTATTGTAAAAATTATATATTTTAGTAGCAAAATTCTAAATAAGTTTAAGCTATAAAAGTTGATTAGCATCAAGGATGTGTTTGGTTTCAGCTTGTTAGATAGCTTGTAGATGGTAGGTTATAGAATAATCTAATTTTAAATTATAATCTACGTTTGGTAAAATATTTCCTTATCTTTGACCTCGTAGCCGACGTTCTAACCATTGGCCAAAAAAATGTTTGCGCAAAAATAAAATGAGATAAAAATCATACAATTGTTCTTTTATATTTAATATGAGCTTTTTATTTAGCGATAATCAATTTTAAAAAAGGTATGTAAATACTTGTATTTTGGAATTAAAATATCAAATACATATTTTCGAACCCACATAATTTTTTTGGAATTAAAAAGGGTATTTTAGCTGCTAATTTTTGTCCTTAATGATTCGATAAATTAATATCAGCGACTTAATGATGTCGATCTATTTAATAAAGCTGTCTATCACGTTGTTGTGCTGTAAACCTTCAAATCAATGAATTTTTAATTAATAACAATTCAAAAATTATTAACTAATTTAAAAATATAAAATATCTAATAAAATATAATAAAAAAATATAATATTTTAATAAATAATTATTAATTCGTATTATATAATAATATTGACGAATAGCATTATTATATATATATATATATATATACATATATATATCCGATTTGGCTACAAAATAGCGGATAGCGAAATGAGGAAAATATTCAGTTATAGTAGTAAACAAAAGGTAGAGGTAGAAGTTTTATATGATTCAGTCAAAGATGCTAAATTTTACCAGTATCGTAGTTACATAGATAGATAAGAGTTATGAGACAGTAAGAAAAAATCTCTCAACTTTTTTTTTACCACAATTCCAAAAAATTTACCGAATTGAAGCTTCGCATTCTTGACTTATAACATTGATCTTTCCCACAACGAGATATCATCCTTGATACCGAAATATTTGCTTCCACGAGAAAATTAATGAGACCTTTTTCATCAACTCCAAGTCTTGATATCTTGTGCCTCCTCTAACCAAAATCTGTCAAGATAATTCGGAAATTTCTGATGACCAATAAGCTAAAATAATTGAACAAAGTTGAAATCAAAGTCTTCGGAAAAAATCTGGAACAATCTTATTCTATTTCTTAGGTTTTTTGGCTTTTGCTATTGGCGGATCTAAACATGCTGAAACAATTTCGGAAAATACCGTATGTATTTAAGTTTTTCATCAGCGATTCGCAGATAGATTTCTGTGGTTGTCGGTTCAAATCTGCCCATATGAAGTGGATTTGTACAACGACTATAGGACCAGATCCCAACATCAAGCTATATGAGCCCCCCCGCCCGCGGTCAGTCGCGGACCTCGCCTCCATGAAGCGAGCGTTCGGATTCGAACCCCACGGCTGCTGCAGATACGATGTGGCTCGTGAGGCCGCAGTTACTAGCTGTTCGGCTAGACTGCTAGTGGCTCGGATAACTTCAGTACTCATATTCTGTCGGGACGGAGAGGGCGATTGACTTTTACTTCCTTCGCGTTTCTGGGTCCAAAATGATCTTATAGTGTGGTCGTAAAAAACTGTGGTCCGCGGAATGTTAGTTCTTAAGACCTAAGGAGAATTCGCCTCGTTATCTCAAAAAAAGAAAAAACATCAAACTAAGTTCTCATGTGTGTATCTACACTCAGTTGTGTGATGCGAATGTATTTTCCGTTGCAAATGTTTTGGAGGTAAAGGAGTAAGCAGTTATATTAGCTGTATGAAAGAACATTAAAGCATAATGGAAAAAAATTTCCTTGTTGCAGAGATGGCAATTATTATCTCTGGAAAAAGAATAATTATTATCCCTTTAATTTTGCAATGTGCGTCATATAATTTTAAATTTTAAAAAGTTATCCTACTATGCAAATTACCGAAAAAAAGTCCGGGCGTTAAGCTTACCGTTAATTTTTCTATCCGCACCCTAATTTTACTTTAACTGTTGATAAATTTTTAATAATTTTTAGCTATTAATCTTTTTTTAAATAAACTTTGTAGGGGCAAATGTTCCTTTATAAATAGCATAATAAAACTTAAAGCATTTTTGGAAAACTTCTAATACAATAGGTGTTATATTCTTGATAACATTACAACTTTATGTTCCAAATATTTTTCAAAAAAATACTTTAATAAGTAGTTTGGAGCTCCAACGTTATTTAACGATTCTTACTCTAACTATTTTTAAACATTCTATTATAAATTTTTAGAAAAAAATTCAATAAGAAGTTGTAATCTATTAAAATCTACAAAATTCTTTTTTTAAAAACAATCTAAATCGTTCAAAAATATCGTATAAACTGGCTCGTAATATCGTTTTGTCCTCCTCATCCTATACAATTTTTCGTCCGTCTATATTTGACATATTTTTTAAAAAATATTAATAAGTTAAAAGAAATTATCTTTGCCCTTTCAATAATTAAAGAAGAACAAACTAAATAAGTTTTATAAAATTGGTTAAAAATTCTTTAATCATTTCATACAAATTATACGTACCGAAAATTACATGAAATAATCGCCGATGTTTTTTCCATAGTTCAGAGATTGCTGCATTTTAATAGTCAAATTAGTAGTAATACATTAAGTTTCATTTTAACAACACAAATATTTTTTTTATGTCTATATCTTTACTCAGTGCATACTGAGCTATGACAAGTGCTCTAACTTCGAATTGAGATGCATGAAAGAAGAACAATTGTGATTAGCAAAGAATACTTTTAAGCATTTGCTGTTAAAAAATTCACCCTTCACGTCGTGTTTCTCTTGTCACCAAAAACAGTTCTGTCCACCGCCATTCGTGCGATACATAATTCACTCACAAAAAATATCGAAAGAAAGATCAAAATGATTAGAAATAGGAATATTAACCGCAGTCTCATTAAACAATTTCAATCATTAACATTACTCCCTTAACATTGCAATACATAAGATTATCGAAATAATTAACGTGTTTGACTCTGGAATTGAGATACTAAATTCTTTTCATTAGATAAATTAACAACTGAGTTTAAGCTTTATATATTATTAATATGTTGGCCGGACAGGGAGCATGAAAGGAGAAGGGCAACTCTGATTGTCTCCTCAAAAGTCTTTGCATTTAACTCGAGAGGGAAAAATAGTAAAGAAAAATAAAGCATGAAAGAAGCTAGAAAAGACTTATCATATTTGTCTTGCCGAGTAACCGATACAATGTTGAACCATGTTCATACTATATCTATGCATAATTTCTCCTGGAAAGGGAAAGAAAGAGAAACAGAAACGTCCACCTGAAGCTGAAAGGAAGGCTGACAAGATCAAACATTAAAGTCACCCAACAACGTATGACGACTGGTCTTATAAAATTCTTATTTCTGCTAAATTTTTGGACAGATTTTCTGGAAAGAAGACGACTTACACGAAGTTGCTCGGGTACTTCTTTATCTGTATGGCAGAAATACTTGAGAAGTTAATCTAAGGGTGGATGAACAATCAGAACTACTTACTCTTTCTTTTATTATATATTGTACGAATAATTTAGCCACTGTTTCTGTAATTTTTTATATTATATATATATATATATATATATGTATATATATATTTTTTTTACTTCTGTAAGTTATCAAAAATTGATAAACTATATTTACTATTGTAATGCAAAGGCTATATCTTTTTTTCTTTTTTTTTTTTTTTTTTAAAAAAAAAACTGCAAAGGGTTTCCCACTTCATATGAGTTTCAGAAGAAGTCAGAGCCACATGAATTGACTTTTCAACTTTTCTTTTTTCTTTTTATGAGAACTATTAACAATTATTTGTGCAAAGAATTGTCCTGCATTCCAGTAGTTATAACTGTCAGTCAAAAATCAGCCCAATGAATCAACGAAATTTTTTGTTTAAAATTAACTTGTGATTGTTCAACGGATAATTTATTTTACCACAACGAAAATGTAACAATAACTGCAAACTAAAATTCTTGCTTTTCTAGTAGGAGTAACCAAGGTTTTCTATGTTGAGCCGAGCCGAATTTTGATAAATTCGGATCTCCGTACATACTGACCGTACCGATGATGCTGTACATATATATATTTAATTTTTTTAAAAAATAAAAATAAAATTAAAATTAGAAATTAATTGTACCGACCAATACTTAAAACCATAGTAGTAACAATTATGATTACTTAATAGTTGTTTATTGAATCGTAGTAGGCGGGTGGGATTTCGCATTGTTATCTCAAAAGTAAAAAAAATGGCAGTATTTAGCAGACCATGACCCCATCTAATATATTCATATTCGCTTTGTATGGTGATGAAGGTTGTATCTTCCTGTCATTTCAGTTTTATGGTTGTACTCTATATGATGATCTAGTTCATCTCATGTTGTAAGTCAGCTAAAGCTGACAAACTCTAATTCTAAATACAGATAACGTCTTACTCTCAAAATAATAATAATAATAATAAATAAATAAATCTTAACTAGTTGCCGTTAACCATGAAAAAGCTGTCTTTTCTTCCTAAGTATCAGTTTCGAGCAGCAGTAAAAGGACCTAAACAAACAGGGGGAAAAAAAAAGTGTAGGTTAACTTGTCCTATTCAGGCTCCATGACCTAATGGCAGGCATGTTGTACAGTCAACAATCTAAGGTCTTCTCTGTAAGTCTTGCCTCAAATGCTTATATAAATCCCCATATTTTCTTATTTTTTATTCATCTAAGTTAACGAACTCTTCGTATATTATAATATACTTCATGGCCGTTGTTGTCCTCAATTCTCCTTGCTCATTTTTATATTTCTTGTTGGTTACAGTGCTTTGTTTGAGTACCATTAATGGTGGCTTAGCTTGCATGGACTCCGAGAAACGAGCTCTGACGAGTTTCAAGAGTCATCTCGATGACTCCTTCGGTTCTCTCGACTCTTGGAATGATGATACCAGTCATAATAACTGCTGCTACTGGGCGGGCGTTCGCTGCAGCAACGACAACACCGGGCACGTAATCGGTCTTGATCTCAACAACATGATGTTATCAGGCGAGATCAGCCCGGACTTGCTTAGCCTTCAGCTTTTACGCCACCTGGATCTCAGCGGTAACAACTTCAACCGAAGTATACCCAAGTTTCTGGGTTCTTTCGAACAATTGAGGTACCTCGATCTTTCTACTTCAACTTTTACGGGATCTGTGCCTCATGAGCTCGGAAACCTCTCTGCACTAGTTCATCTCGATCTCAGCCAAAACCAACTACTATTTAAGATCAGTCCAGGCATGACTCGCCTTCAGAACCTACGTTACTTGAACCTCAGCCATAACGTGCCATTTGATCCCAATAGTAACACATTATCTCAGCGACCCCATTCCTAAGTCACTAGATTCTTTCAGGACAGTTGGAAATCCTTGATCTCTCATCCTCAGGCTTCACGGGCGTCGTGCCTCATGAGCTTGGGAATCTGTCCAACTTAATCTATCTCAGCCTCAAGAGCTTAGATAGTTACTTTGTCGATAGTGCGCATTGGCTCGAGGGGCTAACTTCTTTGCGATATCTAGACATGAGTCATGTAAACTTTAGCAGATCGACGAACTGGATGCATGCTCTTAAGCACTACCTTCCATACAGCAATATTCTACGCGATGTTCGTGCCACCTCCCTGTTTATCTCCACCTGCCAACTTCAATCTTCACCCACTCGACTTTCGCGAATGCACTCCTTCCTTCTTACCGTCTCATTTACTTCCTAAACCTCGAGTTTTTAGACTCTCTTCTAATAAATCTCATCATCTCACAATATTACACCGGCCCTTTGACGTTCTTCGTATTGAAAGTAGTTATTTAGAAGCACTGCCAAAGCAAATTGGGGTTAATGGGCTTCCAAGGAATTTCTACTAAATTAGAGCTGGAGGACATTTTTACAGATTATAGAACAACTTAGAAGAGCTAAATTTGGAATCCACTGGACTAATGGGCAGTCTTCCGGACAAAATAGGAGATTTCAAAAATCTAAGAACGTTAGAACTTTCACATAACGCAATACATGGTCGGATCCCAAAGTCTGTCGGGGAGCTAGTAAATCTGGAAGCTCTATTGCTCTCTTGGAACAAATTTGATGGGGTTCTCAGTGAACTACATTTGTCAAACCTCACAAACCTGAGAGTCCTAGATATATCATTCAACCCCTCACTTGGATCAGATCTGGACCCATATTGGCAACCCCCTTTCCAACTCCGTGAACTATACATGAGAAATTCCAAGATCGGACCTCGGTTTCCTGTGTGGATCTGCACGCAGAAACAACTGTCGAATATAAAGATAGCAACAACAATTATCTCAGACACCATTCCGGACTGCATTTGGAACTCATTTAGTCAGTTGACATGGTTAGACCTCTCTCATAATCAGATCCGAGGTGAACTGAAGCCATTAATCTCTACGCAAATTACATATTTTGATATGTCAGGCAACTTGCTCGACGGAACAATTCCTGACAGTTTCATGAGCATGGTCCCAACATTAGAGGCTCTCTACCTCTCGCAAAATAAAATAAGAGGAAGTATACCTTCATGGTTGTGTCGCTCCACGATGTTAGAGGTTCTTGATCTTTCGAGCAACGACTTGTCAGGCAGCATACCAAATTGTTGGAACAACAGCAACTTTCAAGTGCTAGTTTTTTCGAACAACCGCCTATCCGGAGAGGTTCCCAATAATTTTTCTGAATCTCTCAGGATACTGCATCTACAAAATAGTAATCTACATGGAAGCATCCCGCTTTCTCTACGAAACTGCACGGAATTAATAATACTTGATCTGTCTTCTAATAATTTGCAGGGTACTATACCTGAATGGTTCGGAGACAGTTTCCCTTCTCTAGCAATTCTCCAACTCAAGTCAAACAAGCTTGATGGAACCTTACCTCACAAACTCTCCAATCTTAGTGCTCTGCAAATTTTAGACCTGTCTGATAATGATCTCTCTGGTACCATTCCGAGAAGCTTTGGCAAGTTTAAGAGAATGATGCTGGGAAATCATTCAGAATATGAAGCGATAACTTTCTTCCATGAGCGCATGTTTTTGGCAATAAAAGGCCGTCAACTACTGTACGACTACAATCAACTTCGGATAATGGTCAGCATTGATCTCTCCAAAAACAGTCTATCTGGAACAATCCCTGAAGAACTGGGGAATCTTCAAGCATTGATCAGTTTGAACCTATCGTATAACAATTTCACGGGAGGTATCATCAAAAGTATCGGGGGACTGCATCAACTGGAGTCGCTCGACTTATCAAATAACAGACTTTCTGGCCTGATTCCTTCGAGCCTCTCCACACTAAGCTTTTTAAGCCACTTGAACCTATCATACAACAACTTTTCTGGAGAAATTCCGTTCTTTGGTCAGCTCCAAACACTTGATAATCCATGGATTTACATCGGCAACGACCATCTCTGTGGCCAGCCTCTTCCAAAACCATGCGAAGGTGATGGTCCATCCATTTACGAGAAAGTTAAACAAAACGAACTATTATGGTTTTACCTCGGCATAGCTCCAGGATACATAATTGGCTTCTGGATTTTTTGCGGGTCACTATTGCTCAACCAAAAATGGAGAATTACGTTATTTAAATTTGTCGATGACATGAACAACATTATATATGTAACTGCTGTAAACATAGCCAAGATGAAAGGTGATAGAGTAGGAAATTAGATTTATGAATCTATTTTCTTAGGTATGCTATATTTAGGATTTATCTTAGATTTGGAATCTGGGTTCTCCCTTATTAATAGAATTAGCGTTTATAAATAGATGAAAGGGAGAGCAAATAGGGAGGACTCCAGACCATGAGAGTGCGCTCGAGAGCTCTGCGAAGCTAGATCTATAAAGCCTCAGAGATAGAGAGGTTAAAGGTGATACCGAAACTCTGCGAAGCTCGATCCTCAAGGTAACCGAGAAATCATTGTAATCGGTAATTTCTATACTTTTAGTGTGTATTTCTACTGATGGTTACGTTAGAGCCCGTGATTTTATCTTGGAATTTTCCGAAAATTTTCACGTAAAAACTATGTGTTTCGTGTGATTGCTCATATCTCTTGCGTACCATCGCTGCTTTCGAACTCTAAAACAATGTCGAGATTATACGTAATCAAAGTTGCTTTACCATTCTTAATGAGGGCGAATGAGGTCGAAGGCATATGTCGCCCATATTGGCGAAGTATGTTTGTAATAAGACCAAATTCCTTTTTAGTCTTATGAATTTTACCAAAATTTGTATTTATAACTCTAAACTTCATTTAGTGTCCACGATATCCTGTATTTTAAAAAAAAATCGTTTGTGATAATTTTACTGTCAATTTTTCTACGTGACAATTGTTTAATTATTTTAAAAATAATTTTTAGTTTTTTTTTTAATCTTTGGGGGGAAAATATCTTTTAAGTTTAATTAGGGGTTATTTTTCGAAAAACGTCTAACATAAAAGTTGTATATTTCGATGAGATTTACAACTTTCATATTCAATTTTTTTTTTCAAAAAATACTTCTAAAAAATTATTTAAAAATAGTTCGTAAAATTGTTAAAATTTTGGAGCCCTAAAATATTTATTTAGAAGTATTTTTTGAAAATATTTTAAACATAAAAATTGGAGGTGTCATAAAAATCTACAATTTTTATATTGGAAGTTTTTTTAAAAAATACTATAAATATATATTTTCTAAAAGACTTATTTATCCTTACAAAATTTAAAAATAATTAAAAAATTACCACGCCAGCCAATTAACGGCCGCAAACAAAAAAAACTGACGGAAAGATTATCGCGGATATTTTCTTTAAAGTATAGAGTTATCGTAGATATAAAATTAAATTCAGAATTATAGAGATATATTTTGGTAAAATTCAGAAAATTAAAAAGGAATTTGGCCTTGTAATAACTATAGCAATAAAAAAAGGTCGAAATAATTCATGTAATCTTCTATTTTGTCCTCCGACTGGTATTATACGATGGCTTTTGGCAGCAGTGGGGATGAATCGCAAATGAGTGACTTCAGGAAGCTTTGCCGATCCACGAAGACCATGGCTCATCTGTAGCCATTTTGCTTGCCACTACTATATCATATGATAATTCGTCGATTTTTGTACGGAATGTCAGTGGCGGTTCATAGCCATCCAATTATACTTTTTCGTCGATTTACTTATTCATAGCCATCCAATTATACTCGTATTAACAACAT
The DNA here is from genome assembly GCA_002076135.1 of Xerophyta viscosa. Classification (NCBI taxonomy): domain Eukaryota; kingdom Viridiplantae; phylum Streptophyta; class Magnoliopsida; order Pandanales; family Velloziaceae; genus Xerophyta; species Xerophyta viscosa. Next base: position 727 of record MJHO01000644.1, on the reverse strand, counting down.
TTATACAAAACAGATAGGGAGGTGGGGGGTTCTTTTTCTGGGCTCCGTCGCCATCCACACAATTATATTTAATTTCTTAGCTTAATATACGACACTTTAACTTTCTCAATAATTACTAATATTTTTTAGAAAATGTACTTTTTGAATCCTAAAATTGCAAAACAAAAATAACGCAAAAACTTTGAGTTATAAAGTTATAATTTGAGTTTACATGATAATATTTATGCGATGCACCGGAAGATAATTTCCAGCCTGACACCTATGATTGACTAAGACTAGGACCACTGGGTTCACCGACTAAGAACCTAAGTTGGGTTCAAATGCTGCTGGACTCAAGTCAATGATCGAAGCCTGAGCCAAACCGAATAATGGGGGGCCAATAATGCAAAAGTGAAAAGCCTAATTTCTTTACTTCGTCGGAATTCCATTACCAAATCGAAGAAGTCTTCATCAGACAACAAATCAACTTTACATTCTCCCAAATTTTCTTGCAAAATATCATTCAATCTCGATCTCGCCCAATTTGTCCAAAAAGAAGTCTCCTGATTGTGATTTTCCCCAATTAATTGAAGTTTCATAGATTAATCAGTTAAACAATTGAATATTTTGCTTGTTTAATTGGTTAATTTGGGGTTGTAGAAGAGTGAGAAAACATGCTGGAGAAAATCGGGTTGCCCGCGAAACCCTCGATGCGCGGGGGAAATTGGGTTGTCGATGCCTCGCATTG
>MJHO01000643.1:60715-76751 GCA_002076135.1 Xerophyta viscosa | reverse complement strand
TTTGCTGCAGTACATTGATATGTGGACTTACGGGTCATCCGTTCCATCATACTTTTCAAATCAGGAACCTTGAAAACTTTTGGGATCTCTAAGTCTGTTACAATGCAGAACTGAGTGGGATCAATGGAATCCTCGGCTACTTCAAATTATCCAACGATTCAATATGGTTTCAACTTGTTCTCTATTTGTTGGTTCTCATACTGATGTAAAATGGTTGCAATTGAGATTAACCGGGAAGTTGTGCGTGGATGATTCGGCGGTTGGACAGTTCGAACAGTCGGAACATACTGCGGAAGAAAATAATGGGCTTGCTCAGGTTGCTGTAGTAATGCATAGGGATCATATGGAACTTGCTGTGTGTAATGAGATATAGTGAGGTGTAATTTCGGTTTTAAAAATTATTTATATCGTTTCGCCGCCGTGGCTCACCGGCGGCGAAGCCACGGCAGCGTCGTGTGATGTATAAGAGTTAGAGACGATTTTGAGAGGGTTACCTCGGTTTTGGACGGTGGATTGAGGAGGTTGGTGGTTTTACGATGCTTCGGACGCGCGTTTCGACGAGCTCGATGGCGGCAGCGTAGGTTTCTGATCGAGCGGCGTCGTCGTCTAGGAGTTTGAAGATGTCGGAGTAGGTGCTTATTCTGGTCGGATGTGTGTTTGTTCTGGTGTTGAAAATCCGCTTTCTTGTTGAATTCGTAAGCAAATTGCCCACCAGTTTGTAAAGCTTGTCAGCTGTTGATGTGTATTTGTTTCTGAGTTTTAAAATTTTTTCGCAGAAAAATTTTGCCCCAGTGGTAGTTGGTGAATCAATTTCGTTTGTGCTTTGCTTTCCTTGATCGTTACAAAAATTTTCGTACGAAAATTTTTGCCCCAGTTTAAGTACATAAGACTTGGCTCGAATTCTTCAAGCGAGAATAAATGCCCATATTTTGGCAGGCTTGTTCCCATTGTTGACTCATTTTCTATCTTGTTATCAATACAAATCTTCTTGTCTCAATAATCTTGCTTTCCACTTTTCAGTAAGGTCCATGGAAATTGAGTTCACTTCGAACTTATCACTGTAATGAGTTTTTTCTATATTTTCATGAAATGCAATTATAGCACCTGCTTCTTTTATTTTGAGGAGAAGTCCTCAATCTAACCTCTAAAATTGAAAGTATGCAATTTTTGAACAGAACTTTCCGAATAAGCAAGATTACCAGCTGGAAAGTCTGAAAATTGAGGTTTTGGTTATTGGTCTCATTTCGAAAAGTGGGAGTTTGAGATAATATGGCTTATTTTGGAAAGAGGTGTCAAGAAAATTTTTTTTCTTACTAAGTACATGGGGTTTCCCCATTTTGTCCGGGCTGTTGACTCCACACAACTGATTCCCACGCCTGGAGGGCGATTATAGGATTTCTTTTACCTTACCCCCTTTCCTTCTGAAGGCTAGGAGAATGTGCCCAGAGAGTGGGGGAAGCCTCCAGTTGTCTTGGCGTCTCCTCCTGCAGGGGTTAATCGTTAGTGGGATGAGCGGATCAATAATTTTCTCGGTACTATCCCCATTCGCCAGATCAATGTCGTACAAATGGATTATCGCTCTCTCTGTCTTCTTGGCCTGCTTTTCACGATCGACCCCAATAAACGAGAACCCAAAACTGACGCCCAGTTTGTTCCTAATGTTATTTTTCTTTCTTTGTATTCAGAACCTGATCTTACGGATCCCGAGTCTCCTACCCGCTCTTCTCCTCCACCGGCTTCACGAGTAGAGGGTACTTCTGGTGCTCTCGCTCTCCCCGCTCCTCCTATCGCCGTGGAAGTTTATGTTTCTGCTGTTACTGCTATTTCTGTTTCTGCCGCTGCTGCTACTGCTGTTGCTGTTTTTGAACAGGCTCATTCTGCTCCTTTCACGGTAAGTTGTGTTGAAATTCTTTATATGTGATATCAATGTTTGAGTGAGTGTTTATGGTATTGATTACCTGTGTTTTCCAGGCTAAGCTTCATCAGTTGAGGAAGAGGAAGGCCAGAGCCCCTCACTCGCAGCGATGCCATCAGACTCACTCCTCTTTTCAGAGGCCTTCCATCACTTCCCCTCTTATCTTATCGGGGCCGGGAGACTCCATTGATATTCATTCTTCCTCTTCCTCCCCGGATCGACAGGATCCGGAGGATTCGCAGGGTGTACCTTTGGGGGACCTCCCCTACCTGCTTGCTGAGATAGCTTATCTATTATTGCCACCGGTCTTGTTGCCGGTTCTTCAGTTGATTTGCCATCTTCACCGCCCATTGAATTGGGCACAATTGCCTCTCTTCCTTTCTTCTAACTTCGGTCAGTTCTTCTGTTCCAGATTCTCCTTCTCCTATTGCTGCATCATCATTTTCCCCTGCTCGTCCTCCTCGGGCCAATCTTCTGGCTTCTCTTCTTAGATGTTTGATATGACCCTATTATCTTCCACTTCTTCCTCCTCTACTTCTACTTCTTCCCTTTCTGCATCGCTGTTCACCACTTTTCCTTCTATTTTTATTTCTGCTGCTTCAGAGGAGGCAACGCCATCCACTTCCGACCAGCCGACCGCGTCTGAGCTTCCCGTAAGTGCCGCTGAGGAGATCGGTGTCAGTGTCCACGATAGCTTGGCGCGGATTGAAATTCATGCGCTGGCTGCACTGGCGTCCGGCTCCGATCGACGGGTAGTGCACAGCATACTGGACGCTGCCGAAACGGTTAGTGTTCTCCCTCTTAAACTTTTGTTTCTGTCAGCATTTTATCTTTTGTTGAGGTAGCCGCACTTTGCTGTCTTTTAGTCTATCGGATGGCTACGGGAGGCTCAGGCAGTTTGCTACCAAGGATGAGCAGCTGCAAGCTCTTGGGGCGAAGGTCACTGGACTAGAGGAAGAGAAACCCGCTGCTCTTGCCGAGATTAATCACTGACAAGTTAACCTTGATCTCTCTTCTTCCGCCTATGAAGCTGCCAAGGCCGCAGCTGAGGCATATGCTCAGACGTTGGCTGCCCAGTTGAAGGATGCTGCTGCCGAGCGGGATAATCTCTGGGCGAATCTTCAGGCCGAACGCTCTGCTGCGGAGAGCGCTAGAGCTAGTTTGGAACATGCGTGTGGACAAAGCAGGAGGTCTCCCTGTATTTGAGTGCTGCGCGCAAGTTTGGGTTGACCGGTTGCTCCGTCAGTTCCCCTCGGTCGATCCAGAAGATCTGCTAGCAATGCAGCCTGTAATTGACTTTGTTGATGTTGGGCAGCCCCCAATTAATGGTCCTCCTCCTCCCCCTCCTGCAGTGTAAGTCTACATGGTTCTAGCAGCTTTGCCGCTATAAAATTGTAAGCAAATAAGATTCGGCCCAGAGGCGTTCAGATGAACGATTTGAAGTATAAATTCGGCCCTTTGGCAAATACTACTGTGTTTGATGTTGCACTTTGGTGTTTCGTTATTTGTTGGTGCTGTGTGCAAGCGTTTTCATGTGCTTGCTACAGATAGAATTCTTCAGGTTACTCGCATGCCAGGTATGGGGAACCGTGGTTTCTTCTATACATTTGAGTTTGTACGATCCCTGCCCTTTCACCTGAGTGATTTGGAAGGTCCATCCCATTTGGGGATTAGATTTCGCAGCACCAAATATCCTTGTTTGAATTCACGGGGCTTTACTCGGCGATTGTGATATTTAGCCATCTGGCGTTGATATGCCTCTACCCGCATAGCTGCTTCGTCCGTTTTTTCGTCGATAAGCTCAAGCTCGATTATGATTTGCTCGTCATTGGACTCTGCATGCTCATCATTCTCCCACTCTGTTCGGAGAGTCGGCTTGCCTATTTTGACAGAGAGAACAGCTTCCACTCCGTATACTAAGTTGAAAGGGATTTCTCCAGTGGCTCGGCGATGTGTGGATCGGTATGCCCACAGTACGTACTATTTGGAGTAGGTCAGGCCAACTTTCCCCTTTCTCCTCTAGGGTAGATCGCAACCCTGATTTGATGGTACGGTTAGCGTTCTCCACTAAACCTTTCGTTTGGGGGTGGTATACCGATGAGAATCTGTATGTAATTTTATATCTTTCGTATTGTTCTGCGAAGATTGCGCTTTTGAACTGGATGCCGTTGCTCGTGATCAATATCCGAGGAAGGCCATACCTGCAAATAACATTTTTGCAAAAGAATTTTCGGCAATTGTTACCTGTTATCGCGATGAGTGGCTCTGCTTCTATCCACATGAAGAAGTATTGATTGCTACAATGATGAATTTGCTGTTTTGAGTCGTCGTCGGTAATGATCCGACTATATCCATTTCCCATTGGACGAACAGCTAGGGTCCACTAATGGATATTTGATCTGCATGAGTTAGATGTGTGATGTTGGCGTGCCTTTGACAGGCCTCACATTTTAGTGTCAGCTCCACACTATCTTGTCTGATCGAGGGCCAATAGTATCCTTGCCACATAGTTTTTGCTGCGAGTGTTCGACCACTGATGTGCATTCCACAATCTTCACTGTGTATTTCATGTAAGATGTTTTTCCCTTTGATTCGTGGCTCCCTTACGGTCCTGGATCACCGGAAAGGAACAAGGATGTTTAATTAGGATCTAGGGAAGAAAAGAGCACACAATACACAACAAATGTAGTTTAAATGGAAAAATGGGTCGGCCAACAATGCCTACTCCCTGGTCCCTTGCCTACGCATGCACTTACAAAAACCAACTAACACACACTTGGTTGATCCCGCCAACAAGCCGCGGCCTCGCTTTAAAGATGCTCGGACAACCCTAAGCCCCTTTGGCCACCCGGTCAAAGGAATTGAATACCCACATTACATGAGCAATTAACATACATAAATGAGAGAAATAAACATGATAAGGATGTGCAGCCACGTGCAACCGTTGGCGCCACTTGGGCTAGCCGCGCGCATGCCTGGCCGCGCGCGCGATTGCCTAGCTTCCGCACCCGTGCGCGTCCATGCCCTGTGCCCGCGTGCCCGTGCCTCTTAGTCTTCCGCACGCCGCCTGTGCGCCGGCACTTGTCCGGTCCCCGCACTCATGATCGGCTAAGACATGTCACGCACCCAAGTCAGGTTGTGTTCACCTCGACCCAAGAGCTTCTTGGATCAAGCCTCCTCACCGTATGTATCATTGCTCCGCAATAAGTCACCTAGAACTGCAATTGAGGAGAAACCTTGCGGCCTTCCTCTAAGGTATACCACTTAGCCTTAGAGGGCAAAGTCCCTCTTTGGCCTATCCGATATTTTTGCTGCTCTCCACTCCTTGTGGTGATGATATTGCGCTCCACAATGCTATCCTTGATTAAGGGTTCTTCCCGCCCCAACTCCAACTCATCCATCGACGGCAATGCCATGGGTTGATCATCATCCAACATAGAAGGCTCAAACAACTTAACCTTCTCCGCGTTCATCACGGAATACATACTCATGAATGGTGGCAAATCCAATTGGAATGCGTTGTCACCATACTTCTTGAGTATCCGAAAAGGGCCATAGCGTAGAGACTTACGCTTACGCCCTTCCCCCTTGAACGTCTCCTTGCCAAGGTGTAACCACACCTTGTTCCAATATGGAATGTGCATGGAACCCGAGCTCGGTCATGCCGTGCCATGTACTTCTCTTGCGTCCTCTTGAGTCGCGCCTCCACCTCCCCATGCACCTTGCGGATATGCTCTAGAAACTTGCGCGCCTTGCTTGACTCACTTGCCTCTTTAGATGTGTTTGGTTCGGGTTGGCTAGCAAACGCTAAATCAAAAGGGCCCTTTGAGGCGTATACCCCAACATACCTTCAAATGGAGCCATTGCGAAGTGGAGCCATGGTACTGCTCGGTTTGAATGCAAACTCTATGTAAGGCCAAGCTTTCCGTCTCAATTGTCTTGGAAATGCTTGGCGTTGTAGACCCCGCAACAAAATCACCAAGGTGCGGTTTAACCAAACCTCAGTCTGGCCGTCCATTTGCGGAATAAAACTCCGTGCTTCGTTGACTTGGTGTCCATCAAGCTCCATAGTGTCTTCCAACTTCCCAAGGAGCTTGGCTATCCCTATCCGAGATAATGGATGAGGGCAGGCCGAAGTGACGCCAAACATGATCATAGAACAACTTAGGCGTCTATTCGCCCATGACCATCTTGTTGCATGGCACTAGACAAATCATCTTGTTGAACCTGTCCAGAACAACAAAAATATGTAGTCATAGCCACGTCTTGTGCTTGGCAAGCCTTCCCGCGAAGTCCATAGACACAATCTCCCAAGGACGACTTTAGGAACGGGTAATGGCATGTATAACCTTGTCTTTCTATTCGCCGGCTTGGACATACAACATAGGGTACATCCCCTAACAAACTTTCTCCACATCCACGCGCATGCGTGGCCAATAGAGATATCTCTCCAATTTCTTCAACGTCTTCTCTACGCCCGAAGTATCCTGCCACCTTGGACGTGTGCGCCTCGTGGATCCACTTCACTAGGTTCTGTGCCTTGAGGGACACATAACCAGGTTACCTTCGGTATAGCAAGCCTTGATGCCACTTCCAATGGGTGCCCGTATAGACCCTGGCATGCATGCTGTTCCGCGCTCAGAAGTATTGCCTACGTTCCGAGACCCCTACGCTTCAGAGGCCTTGGCTCCTGCGCCTGGAGGCCCAGGCTCTTGCGCCCGCAGGCCGAAGTGCCTGCGGCCGAGATGTCTTCCGCGTCCGCGCCCGAGGCCATCTCCGCGCCCTTCTCGCCTTGGCTTGTCCAGCCCTTGAAATCTTCATCTTCCGCATACAGTGGCCAATACTCCTTGATGTACAATTATAATTCCCGCAAGTGCAAACGAATCAGTTGTGATAATGTGCTAAGTACAAGAGTCGATCCCACAGAGATTTGATAAATTAATTCAACTAAATTAATTACACAATTTTTTAAATAAAAACTTCAAACAGTTGAATAAAACTTAAAATAAATTTACGGAAAAGAGATCAAATTAATAAAAACACGACAATTTCGTAAGTTGACTCGGAATTGAAGGATGGAAGCCTAGGAATTTGATTTCACCATACACTGTAATTCTATATCTAAAATCAGCATGTATCAATTCAATTCTAGGATTCGTTCTTCCTAATTTATGACTACACCGTTAGGTGTCCGGGTATAATCAAGTATTTCTCATTAAATAAATAACTATGGTGTCAGCTACAATTAATAATGAAAAATCCATTAAGACTAGAAGAACAATTTCAAGAACCAAATAGACATTCTAGATTATGTGTCTCATTAAAACAATCTACTCATTCATTCAAGAGAGCAATTTACGATTAGGCATATGGTGTCTACCATAACCGTATCTCATACAATAGATTTACCTATATCAATGATGGCCAGTCACTAACATAAACTAAACAATTGAATCAATCACAATGAATGAAACAAAAATTAAAATTGAATGATAAATTCTTCCACATAGACATAGAAAAATCCGTGTAGGCCTCATCAAATCCCTAAGAAAAGAAATTAGTATTCATGATGATTTTAGACCAAATAAATTCAAATTACGCAAATCATTCTTATACAAAGTGTAGATAAAATAAATATATTGATGCACAAGAATAATCTCCGATTTTCAACGTACTTCTCACGTGCTTCTCTTTCTCGGTGTTCTTTTTCTCCTCCTCTTTTCTCTTTTTCTCTAGTTTTTATTATCTTTTCTTTTTTTCTTCCATTCAGCATTGAATTCTTATTATGTTTTGCTTTTTTTGGTAAGAAATCTATCCGTGAATAGCATATTCAAAATGCTAATTTCAGCATGATTGATTCTGAAATTTTTTTATTTGGTCGCCTTATTTACCCTGCTATTTTGGCCATTATACTTGCTGAATTAGCTCTATCTATAAACAGCAAAATTGTAGCCCTGCTTCCTAGCTTTTCAAATCTTCAAGAAACACATCAATCGGAGTTGTATAGAAAAAGTTATGCCTAAAATATAACAGCTTGTTCTGATTTCCAGCAAAATCTGTCCATAATCTCCAAATCAGTCCTAAAATCATTTCTCCTGCAAAACACTCACCAAACACATCAAGCCAATATGAACATAAATTTTAAGCGTACATACACAATTTCATCATGACTAACATCACAAATAAAATGCTATCAAATACCCCCAAACCTAACTTTTGTTTGTTCTCAAGCAAAACAATAAAAAAAAAACAAATTAAACCAAACGACCTAAGCATGGCCAAATTAGTCAAGTGATGTCAAAGATTATGAACCGTCAATTTTATGTCTCAAAAATGTATTTTAAGTAAAGCTCAAAACACTTCGATCATTTGCTATTCGTGAATCCATAATTCAAGTATATTTGCAGTATAATAGCTCTTGAAACGTGTGTGTAAAGTAACACCAAAACCAAGCAATCTTAGATTCACCAAATCACAGTCAATAAATAATGTCAATTTTCTTGAATAATCTCAATGATTTGTTTTTTCATACTCCTCCCCAATTATAGACAACCAAATTTACTCTTCTTTTTTTTTTTTTTTTTAAACTTATTCCATAATTGTGATACATTCATCTTTAAGTTATTACTTATCTTTTGACACGAATACTAACATTTGTGATGAGAGTACCCGTACTCAATAAAAAGTTAATTAAGTGCCTTTGCATACTCAAATCTAATCATTGTTTGACGTAAAAGTAAACATGGGGCTCATGAATACTTCTATTTACTAAGTGATTGGAGATAGTGGAGTAGATTATATTCACAACCTTCAACTTTTTTTTTTTAAGAACAACTAGGTTGTCCAAGAATTCGTATTTAGTAAATCAAACAAGTTCTAGAAATCATCGTCGAAATCAAAACATCATTATCTCATGCAATCAAGTTTCTCTAAGTGAACGAGGTAAGAATGTTGTGTAGTGCTCAAGATTGATCAAGAAGCTAAAGATGCATGCAAATAGTATCTAATTATTTCATCACTAAAGTAAAGTCAATCACATGCTTCTCACGTTACAAATAGCATTTGTTATTATCATCGACTAATGATCATTCAAATGAAAAGACACACAAGACTAAATAGGCCACTGCTCAGGACAACCTCACCAAAATGATTTTTTTTCTTTTTTTCTTTTTTTTCTTTTTTTTTTTGAAAGAAAGACAGAAAGAAAGAGACAAGATGCTAGCTTGACAACACATCCCACACCCCCAAACCTAAATAAAACATTGTCCTCAAAGTTTTAATTTTTAGAAAAAGAATTGCTCCAAAGTAATGACTAAGGAAACGTGCATGCACAACTAACTATGAAAATGTAAAGAAACCATACCTAGTTGGGTTGCCTCCCAACAAGCGCTTTATTTAACGTCTGGGTAACGTAACCCTTGGTCTAGGGTTCACAGAAATCCATAAAATCCATTAGTCGAGTCATAGAACTCCCAAAAGTAATGCTTGAATAAATACGGCTCATCCCATAAGTAATACTTCGCAATGGACAAAAATCGTTTCCAAGGACCTTGTTGCTCATTAGGAAAAACTTCATTAAATAGAAATTTCAACATGTTTCAATGATGGTTTCTCAGACTTCTCCTCCATAAGCCGAGATGAAATGATCACACCATCACATTCTCACTTCTTTTTTTTATCCTTTCCACACTCCCTTGCCGTCAAGATTAACTCCACCTTGTCCTTTGTTCGATCCTGCATCAAATTAGAAAATTCCAAAACATTAATGACAAAACAATCATTAAACTCTGCAGATAAAGTTAAAGACTTAAAACAGAAAATTTCACAGTTTCATCCAAAACAGTCATCGTCAATTTTCCTGCTTGAACATCAATTATTGTTTTAGTCATAGCCATGAATGGACATCCAAGCAAAATAAGGTCATTAATTGATTCCCTCTCCATATCCAATACAACAAAATCAGCAGGAATAATTAATTTATCCACTTGAACTAAAATATCTTTTACAATGCCTCTAGGAAATTTAATTGAACGATCAACAAGTTGTAGACACATTGTAGTAGGTTGTAGCTCTCCCAATCCTAATTGCAAGTAAACAGAATAAGGCATTAAATTTATACTTGCACCTAAATCTAACATAGCCTTTTCCTTTTTTGACTCTCCTATCGTAATGGCAATCATGAAACTTCAAAGGTCTTTTAATTTTGGTGGTAAATTTCTTTGCATAACTGTACTCACTGTTTTTTGAGACAACTACTTTCCATTTGTTTCATACTTACGTCTTCGGAGTATATCAATTCTTTCAAAAATTTTGCATAAGCTGGTATGTTTTTAATCATATCAAGCAAATGGTAAAAAATTCCACATAACTTTGACAAAATGTTATAAATTTCAGAAAATGACTTATTCTTATTTTACTTTTCTGAAGGCGACTTGGAAACGGAATCAGGGACTGTATGGTTTTCCTGCGCCTTGTGCAAAAGGGAGTCTAAAGAAATGTAAGTAGACCCCTCATTTAAATCTTGTTCTTCAGATGTTTGCCACAAGTTTGACTTATCTTCTCCTTTGATTGCTCCCCCGCACTCTTGGTACCTGCAGAAAAAAATTACAGACTCATCAGTTTCAACCATTTACTTTATTATCAATAATCTTACTGCTTCTAAACTGTAATTGCTTAGGCTTGTTCAGCTTGAAATTTTTCAGGAATGTGGTCGTTGCATTGCTTCGGCAATTTGTCCACTGTAATTCAACTTTCGCAAAGATGCTCCTGTTGTTGGAAGCGCTGGTATTTGTTTGCTGATTTTTTTTGGCAACCTGTATGAAGTTTTTCAAGTGTATCTTCTAAGGATTGGTTCTTTTTTTGGTTCGAAAGATGAATTATCTGGTTTTAGGCTTCTGATTGTTGCTCCATGGAAAAATTGGGATGATTTCTCCAACCCGAATTGTAGAATTTGAGAATGGATTCATTTCCGACCCAGCGGTTGGTAAGAGTTCATCATATGTAGCATGCCCCGTAAAATCTGAAAATTTTCAATTCGAAGGGCAAGCATTAAGTAGCATGTCCAGAAATTCACAAATAACACATACCTCATTGAAAATTAGGTTTGCTCTGGCTGATCATCATGGTGCATCATGGTTTTCATCGCTTGGTTAATTCTGACAACCTGCATAGACCCAATTCCGTATTAGTATTAATCTCATAGATACAATCTAGATTTACCCTCTTAACTCTTTTGTGTGAATTAAAGCTTTCAAGCATTTCATAGAGCTCATAAGTCTCTTGCGCAGGCTTTTCTCCGATGGCACCTCCTGCAGCATTATCTACCATGGCTTGACAAGTTTGTGTTAGTTCATCATAAAAAGAATTGATTTTGCAACTCCAATGGAAATCGATGATGTGGACATTGAATCGGCAATAATTTAAATATTTCCCAAGCCTCATGGAACGCTTCACCATCTGTTTGAAAAAAAGTTGCAATTTTTCCTCTTAATTCAGTAATTTTTGCATGTGAGTAGAATTTGGCTGTAAACTTGTTGTACACCGCATCCCATGTTTGGAGAGAAGCTGGGGCCAAGGATATGAACCACGTCTTTGTAGCATCTTTCAGTGTGTAAGGAAAACACCTCATCCGTAGTTGATCTTCAGTTAAGCACTGCAAAGAAAAAGTTTGAACAGTTGCATAAAAATCACGAATAAAAGTTAAAGGATCTTCAAAGCTGCACTATGGAAAGATGGAAGCATATTAAAATGAATATTTTTCAGTTCATAATTTCTAGCTGCAACGCCTAGAACAATGCATGACGGTGATATTTCAACAGTTGGACGTGCAAACTCTTTCATGCAGAGATCTTGTTGAGGTAACGCCATATTTGTTGTAGCTATGTCTCCTTCTTGCTCCTCAAAATTGTCTAAAATTGTGTCGCACGGGATAGAATCAAAAGCTGGTGTATTTTTACTCCCTTGTTCAACTTTCTTTTTCCTTCCGAGTTTGTTAATTTGATCGTTAATCGACAATACTTCTTGATCAAGCGATCGTCTACCTAGCATTCACTTCCTACAAAAAGAAAAAAAAAATTTCAGCAATAAAAGAAAATAAAAGAAAATGTCAAAGAAAATCGTATCTAAATCTAATTGAATAAATTTAAAACAAATCCCCGGCAACGACGACAAAACTTGAATGAACAAATTTAATATTCCCGCAAGTGCACACGAATCAGTTGTGATAATAGTGTCTAAGTACAAGACGTCGATCCCACAGAGATTTGATAAATTAATTCAACTAAATTAGTTAAATAATTTCCTAAAGCAAAATTTCAAACAATTGAATATAAACCTAAATCAAATTAAGGAAAGAGAGATCAAACTAAGAAAATTAATAAAAATACGACAATCTTGTAAGTTGATTCGGAATCGAAAGATGAAAGCCTAGGAATTTGATTTCACCATACACTTGTAATTCTATGTCTAAAGTCTGCATGTATCAATTCAATTCTAGAATTCGTTCTTCCTAATTTTAACTACTCCGTTAGGTGTCCGGTTATAATCAAGTTATTTCTCATAAATATTAACCATGGTGTCTGGTAACAATTAATAATGAAATCCATTAAGGCTAGAAGAACAATTTCAAGAACCAAATAGACATTCTAGCTTTGTGTCTGCATTAAACATCTACTCATTAATTCAAGAGAGCAATTTACGATTAGGCATATGGTTCTAACCATAATCGTATCTCATACAATTGGATTATCTATATCAATGATGGCCAGTCCACTAACATAAACCTAAACAATTTGAATTAATCACAAATGAATGAAACAAGAATTAAAATTGAAGATTAAATTATTCCACAAGACATAGAAAATCGTGTAGGCTACATCAAATCCCTAAGAAAAGAAATTAGTTCATGATGACTTTCCAGACCATAAATTCAATTAGCAAATCATTCTAATAACAAAGTTGTAGATAAAACAAATATATTGATGCACCAGAATAATCTCTGATCTCCCAACGTCCTTACTCACGTGCTTCTCTTTCTCGGTGTTCTTTTTCTCCTCCTCTTTTCTCTTTTTCTCTAGTTTTTATTATCTTTCTTTTTTTCTTCCATCCAGCCATTGAAATTCTTATTATGTTTTTGCTTTTTGGGTTAAGATCTTATCCGTAAATAGTCATATTCAAAATGCTAATTTCAGCATGATTGATTCCTGAATTTTTTTATTTGATCTCCGCCTTTATTAAACCCTGCCTATTGGCCATTATACATGCCTGAAATTAGCTCTATTATAAACAGTAAAGTTGTAGCCCTACCTCCTAGCTTTCCAAATCTTCAAGAAACACATCAATCGGAGTTGTATAGAGAACTTTATGCCTAAAATACAACAGCTTGTTCTGATTTCCAGCAAAATCTGTACATAATCTCTAAATCAGTCCTAAAATCATTTCTCCTGCAAAACACTCACCTAACATATCAAAAGACCAATTTGAACAATAAATTAAGTGTAACATCCACAAGTTTCATCATGACTAACATCACAAATAAAATGCTATCACTCCTCATGAGCCATGGGAAGCACCTAAATTACCACCCCGCACAAAGCGCCGACACACCCGTCGGCGGTCGTGACAACATATCAGCCAACTTATTCGTCACGCATTTCTTATACTTGATCACGAGGTTGAATTGTTGCAAGTATGCCATCAACTTCAATATGCCAGAGCTTGTTGCAATTTCGATTCGCGTTAAAAAGGTAATTGCAACGGCCGATGATCCGTATGCAACACCGTCTTCCTTCCCCAAGATGTAGTGCCTGCAATGCTTGACCCTGAGGTAAAGCCATATAGCTTCTTATTGTAGGTAGGGTAGTTGCGTTTGAGCGCCTTGAACATCTCACTGTGATAAGCCACTGGTCTCTCATCCTGGAACAAACACCGCGCCCATGGCGTGGCCCGATGCATCGCATTCCAACTAAAATGGACGTTGGAGTTTCGGTAAAGCGGGCACCGGGGCCGTGGTGATCTTCCTCTTCAATAACTTGAGCGCCGCCTCATACTCGTCCTTCCATACGAATTTGGCGCTACCCTTGGTCAAGCCATGCAGTGGTCCCACAACTAGTGAAAAATGTCGGATGAACTTGCGGACGTATTGGCATGCTCCAATGAAACTCCGCACCTCCGTCACGTTCTTCAGCCTTGGCCACTCTAGAATGACTCGCACCTTGCTTGGGTCAATCTTGAGCTCGCCTTCTTCCACTACGAATTCCAAGTATACGAGGTTGAGCCGTCCAACCTCACACTTCTTCATGTTAAGCTTGAGGCCGTGCTCCTCAAGCATTGCGAAGACTTTGCCAAGGTGCTCCATATGCATAGTCCAATCCTGGCTAACAACAAGAATATCATGTAGATACACAATAACAAAGTAATGTATAAACGGCCTAAGAACCTCGTTCATTGGCCGCATGAATGTGGCCGGGGCGTTGCATTACCCGAATGGCATTACCAACCATTCGAACAGTCTCTGCTTGGTCTTGAACGCCGTCTTCCACATATCCTCCTCGGTCACCCGAACTTGGTGGTACCCTGATTTGAGGTCCAACTTAGTGAAGAACTTTGCAGGCTGAAGTTGATCGATCAAGTCTTCGATCCTTGGTAGTGGATATCTATTCTTCACTGTGATCTTGTTCACGGCACGGTAATCCACACACATCCTCCACCCTCCATCTTTCTTCGGCACCATGACGATGGGTGAGCCGCATGGCGAACTGCTTGGCTTGATCACCCCTTGCTCCATAAGCTCTCGTACTTGGCGCTTGATTTCCTCGCTCTCCAATAGCCAGTGTCGGTATAGGCACGCATTAGGCAAAGGCGCGCCGTCAACCTGCGTGATGCTATGCTCCACCTCTCTCCTTGGTGGAAGCCCGCGCGGCTCGGCGAACAACACCGCATACCTCCGCATAAGTGCCACTACCTCTTGCCTTTGCTCCTTGGATAGATGCCTCGAGACCACCTCTTATGGCGCAAGCTCTTGCCGAGCCTCCCGCACCACTAGCATCAACATGCGCCCACTCGCATTCACCATACCTTGGCCTGCGCGACCGCGGCAAGTTGTGTTGCCTCCGCGCCCTTTATCCCTTCTAGCATGTACGTTTTGCCCTCCTTCACGAGCATATACTGCTGAGCCCTCCTGTAATGCACCGCATCCCTATCCCAAAGGTAGGGGATACCAAAAATCACTGGGCAAATGTCTAAAGGAACTACCTCGCATTCGACCTCATCGATGAAATTTGGACGTCACCGTGAACTTGAATTTGCATTGCTTCGTGATTTTCAACTCCATGTCCTTCTTGAGCCATCCCAAAGCATAAGGACTCGGATGTGGGGTAGTTGCCAACCCAACCTTCTATACTAGGCTCTCGGAGATGAGGTTCTTCTGGTTTTCCAGATCAATGATTGCTTCCACCAAGTCTTGCTTCACTTGGATCCGTAGTTGGAAGAGCTCCTCATGCTCCCTTGCGCCTGCTCTTAGCTCGGCTTACACCGCCTTGCCTTTACTGTCCGTGGCCTCCGCTCTGGCTCCCTTAGCACGCACCATCAATGTAAGTGTCGGGTCCGCCTCATGCATCGCCAACGGTATCCCGTCCGCGCCCATGTCCGCGGTTGCCACCAACGTCGCCTTGCCCTTGTCCGTGGCCTTCCTCTTAGGTGCCAACTCCGGATGCAACTTCCAGCACTTCTTTTTGATGTGGCCCTTCTTCTTGCAGTGGCCACACTCCACATCTTTGTACTTGGACCCCTCGGAAGTCCCTTCCCCCATGCTGCCCTCGGCCGTACCTTACTTGCCCTTGCCCTTGCTCTTGCCCTTGCCCGTGCCCGCGCCCGCGCCTTGTTTGCCTTTGCCCCGCGCGCGCGTGCGGTTCAGCTTCTCGAATGCCATGGCCTTCTTGCAAGCATCCCCTACGTCCATGATAGGGTATAATTCGACCTCCGCCCTGAGCTCTTCATGCAGCCTTGCGAGGTACTTGCGTAGGACTTCCCGGTCCTCTAATGGAAAGGTTAGTCCTTAACCCATTCCGATCAACAAGTCACGGCACAAATCACTACAAAACTCATACAAGCCCAAGAAACTTA
>MJHO01000643.1:40062-58942 GCA_002076135.1 Xerophyta viscosa | reverse complement strand
ATTCTCGATGAAACGCCGATAGTAACCCGCTAAACCCAAGAAACTACGAACCTCCGTCGCACTCTTAGGCCTATCCCAAACAGCGTCCACCTTGGCAGGATCGACCGCCACACCCTCTCGGGATACCACATGACCTAAGAAGTGAACCTTGGTCAACCAAAACTCGCACTTACTAAACTTAGCAGACAATTGCCTCTCCCGCAAAGTCTGCAACACTAAACCCAAGTGCTCCGTATGGTCCTCCTTGCTACGCGAGTAAACTAAGATATCATTGATGAAAACTATCACAAACTGATCAAGATACGGCTGGAAAATCCGGTTCATCAGATCCATGAAAGCTGCTGCAGCGTTCGTCAATGAAAACGGCATCACTTAAAACTCGAAGTGACCATAACGAGTCCGAAATGCTGTCTTCGGCACATCCTCTAATCTGACACGCAACTGGTAATAGCCTGACCTCAAATCAATCTTAGAAAACACAGCCGCACCCCGCAATTGATCAAACAAGTCATCAAACCTGGGCAAAGAATACTTGTTCTTCACCGTCGCTTGGTTTAGCTGCCGATAGTCTATACACAACCATAGACTACCGTCCTTCTTCTTCACAAACAACATCGGCGCACCCTACGGTGATACGCTCGGCTGCACAAAGCCCTTAGCTAACAAACTCTCCAACTGCTGCCTCAGGTCTGCCAACTCTGCCGCAACCATCCTATACGGAGCCCTCGAGATCGGAGTCGTACCTGGTACTAAATCTATACCAAACTCAATCTCACGCTCAGGAGGCAAACCTGGCAAAACTCCTCAGGAAACACATCCGAAAAATCCCCAACCATCGGGATACTCTCCAGTGCTCCCGAATCTACACTCAGGTTAATCAAGTAAGCAAGATAACCCGAGCAACCCCGCTCTAAAAGTCTGCAGGCCTTCATCGCACTTAATCATAGGACATCCTTCCCCGGCCTTTGTCTCCAATAAGTAAAAAACTTCTGGGAATTAGGAAACTTACGTCACGATCTTTGGTCCGGCAATCGATCTATGCAAAAATGCTCCTCGAGGCCAATTCTATCCCAAGATTTACGTCGAAGTCGAACAGTCCACACAACCAAATTCGCAAAAAAACACGGGTTTCCCAACTCGTACCTCACACCAACGCAACAAAATGCGATACAAGTATAACCGGTTAGGTCTGAGAATTCTCAAACATGCAATCATAAGTGCAGACTGTACTGGTTACACTAGCAGCAAATCTAGATTGATATAACTGAAAGCGTAGCACCAGAATCAACCAAAATAAATGCGGGGGAACCACAAACCGACAAAGTACCTGTCACAGCCGATCCACTCCCGCTGGCCTCCTCGCACGTCAAAGCCTGCACTCAGCCCTGAACCCTCTGAGGCTGTCCCCTCTGCGCCTGCTACTGTACCGGCCTCTGAACTGCCTGAGTCGGCGCCTGCTGCTGCGTCTGCTGAGGTGGACGATACTGCTGTCGCTGCTGCTGCTGCGCACTCTGCGCCTGACCCCTGCTGTCTAGCCTGAGCCTCTCGCCGCGTCAATCCTCGTCGTGGACAATCCTTTTTGTAGTGCCCCTTCTCCTGACAATGAAAGCATACCACCTCGGGCCTCGCCCTCGTCTGTCCACCCTCCCCACTAGGAGTGGTTTGGGTCCCTCCGGAATCCTCGGCCTTCCTCTTCTTCGGCCACATCTTCTCCTTACCCTTCTTGTCTGCCGGCGCTTTCTCCGCCCTAATACTCAACAAGTCGGTCTCGA
The DNA here is from genome assembly GCA_002076135.1 of Xerophyta viscosa. NCBI lineage: Eukaryota > Viridiplantae > Streptophyta > Magnoliopsida > Pandanales > Velloziaceae > Xerophyta > Xerophyta viscosa. The sequence continues at coordinate 57,170 of MJHO01000643.1, read as the reverse complement.
TATTCTGAGCCTTCTCTAAGGTCTGATGAACGGTAGGAAACTGATCTCCACCCAAACGTCCAATGATGTCATGCCTCAACCCACTACGAAACCTTCGCGCCAACCGAGTCTCGTCTCCAAGCAAGTGAGGAACATACCGAGACAACGCTACAAACCGGGCATGATATTTCCAAACGGACATATCACCCTGCCTAAGCCTCTCAAACTCTTCCTCCTTCCGCGTAACGGACTCCGGCACGTACTGCCTATTAAACAATGTCATGAACGCGTCCCACTCCCCGAACTGGCCCACTTGGCCCTTCACACTCTTCCACCAATGTTTAGCCTCACTGGTGAACGTAAAGGTTGCCAACGCCACTCGGTACTCCTGCGGGCATCTCAGCGTCTCCAAATCTTCTCGACGTCCATAACCCAGCTGTCCGCTTTCTCCACATTCGCTCCACCCTCGAACGCCGGCGGATGCATCTTCTGAAATTTGGACAAATACTTCAGATAACGGTCCTGCTCCGGGTCCTCTGTCGGGTCCTCCGCTTGCACGAACACGGCCTCGACCGGGGCGGGTGGTGGCACGGGGTCTTGGGCCTGAGCAGGAGCCCACTGGGCCTCAAGTGCGGCGGCCACAACCTCTTGTATTGCCCTTACCACATCAGCACCCAGACTTGGTCCCTCCGGTGCATCCGGAGCCTGGACCCTACGTGCTCGTCCCCGCGGTGGCATCCTGCAAACACAACCAACAGAAATTAACGATCGCGACGATCGCCCTAGCTCTCGTTATCACATCCCTTATTATCCATTTTTAGTGTCTTTTAGTGTAGGAAGTACTAAGACATACTATGCTTTGATACCAACTGTGGTGGCCCGTGTCCCGGGACCGCCCCGCGTATCCACGTAAAACCACACGCACACATGTGGAAGCTTGAAATAAACCGTGCATGGTTTCCAAATCCAAATGCAATTAGCATTCCGAACCTCTTTAAAATAAGAACTCCAAGAGACCCCCGAGCCCGAGCCTAGAACTATCGGGCACGTGTCGAGCATTCGCGAGGGAGGCGGTTCTCTCCACATGAACCCTTCATAGTTTGTTAGTGATCCAAATGCATCAATCTTCCTCATTGATACATAAGAATAAAAAATAACCTAAGGTTCTCAACTCCTTCTCAGTACGAAAATCATTTTCGATATAAAATACGAAAATAATATTTTTCTAAAAGTTTGGGAATTGTCACATATCTTAGATATGTCCCAACAATCCTCCCAAAGGCTTAAAAATTAAAATAATTATCATTTAAATCGATTTTCAAAAACTTATTCCAGAGCTTATTTTCGGCCGACCGATTTCGGGTTTCGGTCGACCGAAAAATCAGAACACAGATTTTTCAGCCTTACGGGCATTATCGGTCAACCGGATGAACATTTCGGTCGACCGAAATGTCAGTAATCTGCAAAAACATATTTCAAAAAACTCATTTCTCAAACCCCCGAAATCCCAAAATCCTATTTTAAGCCAAGAAACGTATTTATACCAAAATACGGAAAAGTATTTACATAAGGGTTCAAAATCTACATTTACCCTTATAACCAAAGACCGAAACATGTGCTATACATGATTCTAAACATGCTCAAACATATACATGTGTGTTAGTACTTCTTTTCTACACTTTTATATAATTATCCACTTATATAACTAGGTATACAAAAATATGGATTTTCTAAGTGTTTATAACCAACACTTAACCCCAAAAGTTATACCTCAAAATACTATAGCTAAGGATCCCCCTTTAGCTCACACTAGCCGCCTAAGCACCATCGGCCGGTGCCTTTCCGCGACTACCTGGATCTGTAAAAGAGAGGAAGAGAAGAGCGTGAGTCAAACCGACTCAGTGAACGGCGCCGTTGCATCTCTAAGCTAAATGCTTCACGAGCACAACATCACAAACGAGAGACCACATATATAACTATATATATGTAATCATGTATAAATACACAAACCATTCAACACAACACACATAAAGATATAAGCTAAAATGCGCATACAAGCTACCATGTCAATATGTCATAACCGCCACCCAATCCAAATCAATTATGCCATTGATGTCCATGGATTATATTAGGTGAAATCACTAACCCAACCCAGTTAGTCCTCTCATATTTAATTTAGGTACCCGAATTGATCCACGGTACCAAGGTTTGGCTACCCGCTTCTAGTGCACATCCGAAGCACCAAAGCTACGATAGGGGCAATCTCACGGCGTCCCGTAAGAGATACTCAGTAGCCGCATGCCCTCCGGAAGGCACACCCCTGAGCCTCGCACACCGTAGGAACCACCCTGGCCAAGAGTGATCACTCTACGCCTACCGGCCTCAATAGAGAATTCATTCATTAAGATTAGACGCTCACATTGTAATTCGCTCATCCAACCGCCACCCTAGTTCGGTAAATCACTCGACCTACCGGGTACTTAGATGAAGCATCACAAGCTAATTCTCGCTCTAATCTTAACATCAACCTATCAAGAGTATTACAAGAGCAAATCCGCTCACGCACTAAACCAGGTAGAATAACCGTTAGGCACACAAGCGTTAATGTCACACTATGTTTAACTAAAGTGCGCTATGCTTAAGGTCCGCTCTCGCACCTATCTAATAAAACATTCCACCAATAGCTAACCGTCATGCCAACATTAATAAAATCCGTCCTACCACATGTATTATAAACCATACATTCATTAAGGTAGAACTAAAACACATCAAGCATGCTATTACCATTCAACGCATTCTACCAAAAGTGTCTACCAAGTTATAAACATACTCAAACACTAGTCATAGTAGAACTAAAGTATATCCTCATGCTAGATCATATCAATCATGCTAATCAACCATGAAAATGGCATACAAAATTAACCATTGAGCATTCAAAATCATTGCTAAGCCTCTAACAAGATTTCTACTCATCTACACATGCCATAAACAACATACCAAGCATAATTTCACATATACCACACATAATAGAGCATACACGGGGAAAGCAAGCATCTCCCACCTCGAATCCGAAACCCTAGAACCTCCTACGCGCCAAACCTCGATCGAATCCGACGAATTTGGTGTCCACGCGTAGCTCTCGACTCCGGGAACTCGAATCCGAAATCAAACCAACACCCCGCGCTCCAAACGGCCAAGGACCAAGCAAGGATCTCAAGGGGGAAACTCTCCTCGTAACTGGCTCGGTGGAATTGGTGAGATGGACTCGCCCGCGCGCGCCCGACCGACTTATACCCGTTCACTCGCGCACTTTCGGTCGACCGGTAATAGGTTTCGGTCGACCAAAACCTCTCTGCACATCACAAATAAAATTTGAACTCCACGCAAATCAAAATCTCGCGTACCGACATACGCACACACGTGTTTAGAAATCTCTAACCAAGAATTTCTATCCAACAAGTAACCAAGCATGCATCAAACAAAACAAAACAAAGTTACGGAAATCACGGACCTCACAGTCAGACTTTTAGTGACCACCACAACATCGGTCACTGAAAGTTCCGTTTTCAATGAGTGATGTTGAAGCGGTCATTGAAAGTCTGACTTTTAATGTCCGATTCTTCATCGGTCATTGGAAATGGAACTTTCAGTGACCGATTTTTAAACGGACATTGAATTAGTATCTTTTCAATGACCGACTAAAGAACGGTCATTGAAAGGGCAATTTTTCGTGACCGATTTTGCTAGCGGTCACTGATATTATAGCTTTCAGTGACCGGGTTAATAGTGGTCACTAAATCCGGTAACATTTGAATTTGAATACAAAGAGATTTTCGGCGGAATTGATATATTTAGGCGGAATTTCAGCTCAAAATTAAGGACATTTTGGCCCTTAAAATCCGCTTAGTCGTCATCATCATTAAAAAAAACGATGAGAGAGATGTGCATATTTTACAATCCTTTTTGCAATTTTTTAAAAAAATACATTTATTCATTTATAAAAAGTTAACACATTATTAATTTATTATTTTTTTTGTAATTAATTTATTATTATTTTTTCAATTTATTATTAATTTTTTAATTTTTTTTTTTATTGTAACTTATTCAAATTAGACACATTTGTTATTCATAACAAATTACATAAAAATAAGTGAATAAAAAAGAAAAGTAAATTGCAAAAAGAATAAAAAAGAATAATAAATGTGTTTTATTTGAAAAAAATTACAAAAAGAATAAAAACAGAATAAATTGAAGGAAGAAAAAAAAATAATAAATGTGTTTTATTTGAATGAATAAATTACAAAAAGAATTAAATTGAAAAAAGAATGATAAATGAAAAAAAAAAAAGAGAAAAGAAAGTGTAGAAGTATGAATAGCGTCCGAAATTATATGAGTAGATTAGCTCGGTTACGTTATTTCGGGTATTGTATTGGTAATTGGTCGATATTGGGTAAACTTATTGCTGTTGTCTAGGACCATTGCTGTTTAGTTGAAAAAATTAGAATTTTTAATGAAAAAAATTTAGGAGGTAAACTGCATGTTTTATAACTAATTACAGCTTTCCACCTATCTAATCCTCTCCACTTCCTCTCAACTTATTCTACGAGACAAGATTGAGAAAAGATAGACAGAGAGTAGAGGGAAAATTGCAAAAGCGATAGCGTTCGAGAAGGATTAGACAGGCGTAAAAGGTGTGGACAGAGATGAGCATCAATGCAGAAGACGGGGTTGGTGGACTAGCAGTGGCGAGGGACCCCGCGACAATGAAGGCGCACAAAGGATTCAACATGAGATGAGGCGTTATGGCAACCGTCCATGACGATGAGGATAGAGACGTAAGAAGACGGTGCGACGACGGAGGATAGGAGACGCAGGATGACGACAAATGAGGAAGAGGACCAGAGAACCCAAGACTGTCGGCGCGATACGCATAGAGACAATAACGTAGAGAGGCTGTGACGACGAGCGCGAGACCACACGACGCCAAGCAAAAGGTACAGGAACGACACAAGCACCCGGTACCAGCGGCGGACATAAAGTATCCCTCCTCCCCGTCTGCTCCGCATGTAGAGGAAAATTTTAACCAATCTGTATATGACCAAGACTGCTAAGTTTTGAAATAGTTAACAAATTATTTATCGTCATGCATGATGTATTTCAGCTCTTATTTATATTATTAATTTATGTATTGTATATACAATGAATTTTTAAATCAAAATGGGTTATTTATGATAATCTTTTCTATTAATATTCAAATTATATTATGTTGTACTTTTATTTATTAAAGAAAAAAATTTATTATTGGAAAATTTTAATTAATGGCCGCAGATGTCTGTAACACAACGACATTTGGCAGGTTCACAAAAGAGACATATCAGCGGACCCACATTTGTAGTCATAGTTAAAATTAAGTATCGCTGACTGCATTCAATGGTCATTAATAATGGTAATCTATGACCGATTCATAGAGGTTGCAGAAGAGCGTTTCAATGACCGCTAAAGATGGTCGCTGAAGATTGTATGCAGCGACTGCTTCATAGCAGTCACAGATGACGAGATTTCAGCTACCACCCGAGCGGTCCTTGAAATGTTGGACTTGCAATGACCGAATTTATAAGTCGGTCGTTAAAAGTATTAGTGACCAGCGTGATGCGACCAATTCCTAAATTTGGTCGCTAAAAGTATCAAAGACCGTTTTTGATATTTCTGTGACCTTTTTTTTGCGGTAAAAAAAGACACTTTTTGTTGTAGTGCGATATCAAATATCGTTTCCCCATGGCTCTTTCTACAGTAAGACATGGACCTCGTAGGACCTCTCCCTCCGGCATCAAGACAACGACGATTCATGATCGTAGTAGTAGATTATTTCACGAAGTGGATTAAAGCTGAGCCATTGGCCACTGTCACCGGAGCATCGATCACAAAGTTCTTCAAGAAGTCCATTGTCTATCGCTTCGGAATACCAAAATATCTCGTGATAGATAACGGAAGCCTATTCACCAGTCCGGAGCTGAAGAAGTTTTGTCAAACACTCCATATCAAACAAAAATTTGCCTCCATATACCACCCTCAAGCGAACGGGCAGGTCAAAAATGCTAATCGAATAATCCTGGAGGGACTAAAGAAACGCCTAAAAGGCGCGAAAGGGAACGGGCCTGATGTGCTACCCACGGTCCTATGGGCGTACCGTACTACTCACCGAATGGCCACAGGAGAGACGCCTTTCGTGCTAACCTACGGAACCGAGGCTGTTATCGTCGTGGAACTAGGCAATCCAACACATCGTGTGGAATACGACGACGACACCTCCAACAGATTTTGTCTCCTCGGCAACCTCGATCTACTCGACGAGATGCGGGAAATAGCTTTTATTAGGGCGCAAGCATACAAGCAACGGGTTTCACATTACTATAACAATCGTGTCAGATCCAGGTCGATCTTTTCATGAAGGACAGCTCGTGATGAGGAAGATCCAACAACAACATGGAAAGCTTGGGCTAACTTAGGAAGGACCATACAAAATTTCAGAAGTGCTCCGCAAAAGAGCTTATGCATTGTAAGACATGGATGGGAAGGACGTGCCAAGGACCTGGAGTATACTAAATCTCTGTACTTACCATCTATGACTTGTACATGCTTACCACAAAGATCAATTAAGAAGAAGTTCCTTCGGCCACTTTCTAGATATCTTTCCGATCAACAATTAAGCAAGGCCGCTCCTTCAACTCCAGCCCCGTCGAAACGGAGCGTAGTCCAAAGTCGAACGCTCCATCCCCACGAGCTATGGGGAAGCTAAGGCCGTTCGAGATTCTTTTGTTAGCCTGCCTCCCCAACTCCAGCGCGGTGGCATGCTGAGTACTCTATGCGAGGTATCCCCTACGCCCTACCACTGGGGGTGTAAAGGATGAGCGTGGCGAAGCCGCTCCTTCAACTCCAGCCCCGTTGGAATGGAGCACGGTCCGAAGTCGGACGCTCCGTCCCCACGAGCTGGGGGGGAAGCTAAGGCCGACCGAAATTCTTTTGCTAGACCAAAATTCTTTTGCTAGCCCGAAAATTTCAAAATACCAGCCGAAGCTTGCCATGCCCACCTCCCCAAACCTCGGCTGGGGGGATGGAGAACGGGGGAAAACGGACAATCTTACAAAACGGCAAATTGGCAAATGTTGTTCTTTATTTCGTTTAACAACGGAAAAGTTACATAAGCCATACGATAAGAAACATGTTACGAAGAAGGAAAAGAACTTCAACAAAAAGGTAATCCGGACATCCAAGCCCTAAAACCTTCAGCACCGATCCGTGAAGAGCTCCCCCATCCGGTAATGGCTACTTCGTAGCACAAGCTATCCTATTAAGTCCTCTCGACGCATGCTCAAGCTGCTGTGTGAATCATCGCAACACGGAGCAACGAAGAATGGTGTCCGTAGCAACGAAGACGCACAGCAGAATGTCAAGCTTAAGAAGGCTTAAGAGCTTAGATACCCTCGCCCCAGAGTATACCAACACTTAGATATCCTCGCTGATTGCATAAGGACCCCTTAGGGACTCCCTAAGGATGTGTCACTGTCCTCTGACATACGAGAGCTCCCAGAATACGAACTCCCATCAATCTACCAAGGATCGCCGGGCATAACTGGGTCATGAAGAGGAGTCAACGGACTATACTCAGAGTCGGCGAACCTTCGGCATCTCTTCTAACACCCTCTCCAGCCACATTATGCCAGATCACAACGAAGCAACCTCGCGATGGGCATCCAACAAAAGAATCTTACGATGTCTATCTTGGCTCCTCGAAGAATCCAACCTTTCTTGAAGTCTCTGATTCTCCACAGCAAAGACTCGATTCTCCTGAATTAAGGCCCGCAGGAGCTCGGGAGTCACTCCATTGGCCATAACGACGTCCGCCACGCAAACCTACTAGAAAGCTCGGGAAATTGTTCAAAAAAAAGGGATAAAAATGCAGATGGTAAAAGTAAAGCTCTCAGCCCTTTTTTATAAACGAGCCCGAGGACACAGTAAATAACTTTAGACATTTGAAACCCCGATTGGCAATGGACACATCATTCTATAAAATATTCTTTTACATCGGGAAATGGAGGCTAACTTGTTACACAATGGAAAGGGTTTCACCACATAAACAACGAATGTTATTTTACATCGAGATGGTACAAGGCTCTAAGGTCAATTACCGGGAGCACTCGCTTCTCCCGGCCCGGGCGGACTTACAGCCCGCTCATTGTAGGCACCCCATTTTCTCCTGGCAATCGTCCCGATTTTACTCGATAAACTCATTAAGCTTAAAATCTTGATTTACATAATTAAATTCATTTTTGGCTTAATTTGAGACAATTTAGACGTACATAATTGTTTACAATTCTAACGTGGTCGTGCACAAATAATAAATTTTCGTGACAATCGAATATTTATATAAGAGGGGCCTTTTCTGCCAAAATTGAAACTAGAGGTCCAAGATTTTGCAAAATCCAGGAGGGTCGTTTTTGCAATTTGGAAAAGAACTGAATTTTATACGTAATATAAGAAAATAACGTAAATGTCGCCGTTACCGCGTTCGTCGGAATGCCCGACGCTCGCGTAACGCCTAGATTGCTCTTCATAATGCTGCCCGCGACCTCTATTTAACTCCGGCCGATGACAACAAAGAGGAAAGGGATACGGCGAAACGGCGACGGAGAGGAGAGCCGACGGAAGCTTCGACCGGAAAAAAAAAAAAAAAAAAAAAAAAAAAAAAAAAAAAAAAAAAAAAAAAAAAAAAAACGAGAGAGAAGGAGACAGTGCTCGCTACAAGTAATCACGAGGTTTGCCGACCATCTACGAAGAGGACGCCGCTACCGCACGGCTTCGCCGCCGCCGTCGCCGCCGGAAAAGTTAAAAAACAACAAAATCAAACCATTCGAGGTACGCGTCGAAACACCACCATTTTCATTGCATCATAGTCTTTATAGATCACGTGACACTGTCGTGGCTTCGCCGGTGTCGAGCCACGGCGGCGAAATAATAAAAATATTTTTTACCCTGAAACTACACCCTATATCTCACTGTACACGCATCAAAATCAAATTTTACCATCGCCATTAAATCCAGGGCCTTCGATAACCCTTACGTGCATATACGGGTTGCGACGGCCGGTGGCGAAACGCCGCCGGCCATCGTCAATTAGCCGCGAGCTCGCTGCCGATGGTAAAGCAAAGACGACAACTGGCTGAGCCGGTCGTCGCCTATAAAACTGATGCGCGCGGGTTTAACCCCGCGTGCATCCAGTTGAAAGCATTCGAGCTCGGGCTCGGTCGGTTTCAATCCTACCGAGCCAACTTCAATTAGACCGAGCCATTTGCATTCGGTTGAGCCCAAATCGCATCTAACCGAGTCAGTTTTAATTCTGACCGAGCCATTTCAACTCTGGTTGAGCCATTTTCAATTCTGATCGAGTCATTTTGCTGTAGACTTAACCATTTTGACCCTAGCAATCTATTTAGCAACCCAAATCTATTTTTAATCAATTTTAATTAGAATTTAAGTTATTATTTTTATAAATTAATCAATTCAAAATCTTATTTTAATTAATAACCATAAAGATAGGTATATGATATGTAAATATAAGTTCGGAGAAGATGGAATTTTCACGAAATAGATTTTTAATAAACGAATAAAGGAAAAGCGATGGACATTGCTTCTTTCTCGATATTTCGTGACAATATACCTATTTATAATTGATTTATTTAAATAACAAAATTAAGGTTGAGATGGATATTTCTTCCTAATCAATTAACAAAACAAGACTAGACATTTAAATAAAAATATTGGGAATGAGATGGATATTTCCTCCCATCCAATAAAAGACATCGCATAAAATATTCTAAAATATATAAAAAGATCTGGTGGATACTAGTTCTTCAAATAATAAACATCACACTCATACAAACAAGGGACGAGATGGATATATCTACCTTCAAACATAATACAAATTGGGCGATGAAGAGGAGACGGAAACGCGCTGAGCCCAACACTAACAAAAATAAAAAGCATATCGACACACACACAAATAGACTGCACATTTTACATTTATTTATTGAATTTACGATTATTTATGCTAGATCTATTTATGCATGCAAAGTAAACCGAAAATTGTTATAATCACTTATAGAGTACCCTCTTTTGAGGGGCGCTGTGGGGGTGTATCGTCTTCGCCACACGTAACCGACGAACGAGCATAAGAATCTCAAAAGTTCCTTATCCGGTTTCCTAATTTTTCACAAAAATTAGGTGGCGACTCCAAACCATTTTCTTTAAGGTCGTCAACACTCATCATCACTCTCTTCATCAGAAAAGAGGGGGAGCCTTTCATCCCTAGAGGACCTCGCAGCCCGGACAACATCAAACTCATCCAAGAAATCAAAGGACTGGGTAGGCTCCCCGTCCGCATCACTAAAGTGAAAAGGGAGCCTACGCATCATCTTCCAATACAAGTAACGACCACAAATGACATACGCACTTCTTTCAACATTAAACTCCTCCGAAGCCAGGTGCTCCTCAATCGCCCTCTTCGGTGCCACCGTAGTTCCTCGTGCTTTGTGGCGAGTTCCTTCTCCTTAGCTGCAAGTGTGCTCCGAAGCTCCTCCAGCTCGGCGTCCTTTTCCTTCAGCGTTTGGGTTGTTTTGAAGGCCTCCCCATGAGCGAATTTGAGGAACGATTCTTCATTTTTCTTGGCCGTGACAAGCCTCCCCCTCAGAGATTCCACCGATTTCTTTTGCTCCTCGGCTTCGCGAATTGCCTCATCCCGTTCCTCGATAAGCCTCACCATCGCAGTTTGAATTTCACTAGATTTCTCGTGAATCCCTTTTTCCATTGACAACGGTGAATAATTGACTCAGGGAAGCTAACAACTGCAGCAACGGAGAGTGAAGAAATGATTAAAAAAAAACTTGCTTATCGTGGCAGCCTTTCACAAAAGTCTCTCTTAATGCAACGTCGACAGACGCCCTGGGGATCACGACCCTGTCCTCAACAGGGAGACCCCTTGCAAATGAATTCCATGGTAGCCTCGGAACTCTCCGTTACCCGGTCCCCTTTTCGGATCCTCCAGTTGGGAACATAAAGAGGGGCGACCTCCTCTTCGTGTTGCCCTGTCCATCTCTTCTTTTTCTTGTGGTGAACGGGCTGCGACGAAGACACTTGAACGTCGCCCAAGGGGAGGATTTGGGATGGATGCAGATCCAAAGGGGCTCTCGAACACGTACAAGCTAAGTGGAATGCCTAGGGAATGTCTAGGATCTAGAGGAGCCGAGAGAGAGGAACAAGAAGCTTCTTTGTGTGGAATAAGTCGGCCAAGTGCCTACTCTCTTGTGTATTCAACCAACCAGTTATAAACATACACCCACACCACTACTTCACCACGTCCGGCAAAGTAGTCTAAATATAGGCTTGGACACACCCAAGCACCCCTTTGCCACAAACCGGTCAAGGACATTAATGAATAGCAATTAATACAAGTAGTGGGAAGACAAATAGTTATTTAACTTGCGGCCTTGGATCTACCGCCCTCCGGCTGGACATCATTTGGCATTGCCGTGCGCCCGCCAGCCTTCCGCGCGCCCACCGCATGCCCGCTGGCCATCCGTGCGCACACCGCTGTGCCTGCTGACCTGCCGCGCACACCCGCGCGCTACGACCTTATGCGCACGTGTGAGGTTCGTAATTTTCTTGACCCGATTGTTGCTTTGTTTGTTTGGTGGTGAGCCCTCGTACTTCGTGCATGCTTGGTCGGCCGTACGACGGGCGAGTCACGAGGGAGGTGGCCCCGCCGATACGGAGGTGTGCGTGTTCGAGTGTGATTTTGGAAATGATATATTTTGGCTTGTGTTTGTGCTATTCAGGGGGGTTATTTCGGTCACCGAAACCCTATTCGGTCGATCCGAAATTTAGTGCGGCGACCGGGTTTATAAGTTCGAGACTTAGCCATTTCTTCATTCTCCACCCCATTTTCTTCATTTCCGACCCCCATTTCCGTTTCTCAACGCCAGAGCTGCTTGTCCCTCCACCTTGACTAGGTATAAGTCTCCTCTGGCTCTTTCCCTCCTTGTTCTTCCTAAATCCCCAAAGTAAGTTGATTCTAATTACCTTCTAGCTTTCTCTTCGTTTCTCTCGCCCGGTGTGCGAGTCGGTCGTTCTGAAGTTCGGATTTGGTTTTCGGGGCCTTGTAAGGTGCGACGGGTTCGCACTCTTTCTCTTTGTTCGGTTAATATGGTTACTAGTATGTACCTTTTGATTGTATGGTGCTCATGGTTGGATGGTAAACCCTAGAAATTGTTATTATGATGAAATTGGCATGCTTAGTGTTAGCATTATATTAATTTTGTAGCATGACATGCTAATTGTGGAATGACTCTCGTTTACTCATGGTTTTGGCAAAGTGTTTGTGCAAGAGTACGCAATTCTTTTGGGTACCTATGAAGATTGTGGTTGCTCGAGGTTAGAAGCATTCGTGTTTGACTGGGTTTGTGAAAATGCTAAGTAACGGACGATACATGGTTTTGGGGCGTGAATGTAATCCGTTAGCTCGTCGATCACCCGGAGGTCGTTGTAGCATTCAGGATGGTGACGGGCAGGAGCCGGCGGAGGCGCTAGAAAAGATTATATAGCCAAGAAGGGCCAGTTGGACGTAGTTTCGATCGGACGCCTTTGAGCCGGGGGTGGCTACGAACCAGCGAGGGCTCGTGACGGTCATCCGGGATATTGAAGATTTCTGAGTAGCTCCCATGTAGACGTCTATGGGTCACTCCACTGAGGTCTTGTGCGCTTTAGTGCACTTGCGGAGATTCTTGATCCTTAGTACTGCGCAGGATTACCCAAGCTCACGAGGTGCAAGTACCTAAAAGATGAATATGAGAGGAACTTAACGGTGGTTGTCTAGTCGACGCTAACATAATAAGATGATGGCATAGTGGACGTGGTGGATTTTATTGTTGCATGATTAAATGGTCATATTGTTATGTTGAGTTGATTATGATGCATTATGCTTATTGATGTGATGGTTATTTACGGCGAGACGGGCTTCCGTGCAATTGTATCGCCACTAAGTCTTATGACTTACCCTTTGCTTTTCTTTCTTTTCGATCCGCGTGTCGTGGTAAGGCACCAGTTTAGGGTGCTTGGCTCGGCATTTAGCTTGCGAGGATTTTGGGGATAGAGGATACTTGGGTTGGTAGTATACCACTAGAATCCTGCATATATTGTCTATTCACTTGTAAATTTTTATAAATGGGAAGTATTAACTTAATGGCTTGTATTTGTTATTTTGTTGTAAATGTATCGGAACGCTTTTTAGAAAGTAACCTTGAGAATTATGAGGTTTAAGTTTCTAAAGTTGTAGTGAATGTTGGCTAGTAGTTTATATGAAAGGTTTAATAGCCATTTTGTTCTAAACTTCTTCGAAATGGGTTGAACTTTCGATGGATTTGGTTATTGGGTAACTCGTGACAATTGCCAATGAATGAGATATGTGGTTTGATCAAAATTTGATACTTGAGTTCTAAGTCGTATGTTTGACGTTTCAAAAATGTTTGTTTTAATTGAGATTTCAGAAGTTTGGTTGGAAATCGATATCTGCATGTGTATTTTGTTATATGTTGCGAATACAGATATTTGAAAGGATTTGGAAAACATTTTAAGATACAAAATTGGGTGTGAGAATTTTTGGTTGCTGCAACACTTGTTTATTGCAGAACTGCAGGATCGTCGACCGAAATATTGGATCGATCGACCGAAATCTGTAGCTGTTCTGTTATTTGTTTCTGGTCGACTTCCGGTCGACCGATAATGAAATTCGGTCGACCGAGTAGCTTGGAATTCATGTGAAAATTTTTTCCGTATTTGGCTTCCGATTTTGATTTCGATGCTTTTGAGGGGTTTATAATTACTAATAGAGGTTTAACAATCTAAAACTTTTAGAAAATACAGGTTGAGCGGTATTTCGAAAAATAGGTTTTAGTTGTAGATTTACAAAGTTTTTAAAGAGTTTGGCCTTAGATTGCTTAGAGTCCTCTTGTGTCATCTGGGCAGATTGATACATTAGTATTATATGCAAACTAAGCTCGGTTTGAGACCGAACCGCCTCCCCCGCGGGTTCTCGTCTCGGACCGAATGTCCAGGTTGCGGCTCTTCCTTATTTTGATCTTGGAGATTTGGTTTTGAGTATTTGGAGATTTGAAATGAACTCCTTGATTGTTTAAGCTTCCGCAAAACTATTTATTTCAAAATTTATTTCTTTGCGAAAAATTATTTCCACTCGTCGCAGCCCTCGTCTCGCGGGTCGTGACAGCACGCCCGCGCCTCTTAGCCTTCCTGCTCGCCCTCGTCCCTTGGCCTTCCTTGCACCCGCGCGTAGGCCCTGCCGGTGATGCGCCAGCGCCACGTCCTTGCCGTGCCTATGTTGCGCCTTTGCCGCGCCTATGTCGTGCACACCTTTGCCGCGCCTATGCCGGGCACACCTTTGTGGGGCGTATGCTGCACCTTGGCCACGCCTTGACCCAATATCCTCCTAGATCAAGCCTCCCCACCGTACATATCATTCCTCTGTAATGGGTTACTTAAAACCCCATGTGAGGGGAAGCCTTGTGGCCTTCCTCCTCCGATGTATGCGACTTCCAAATCCGACTTATTCGATTCGTAACTTGAGGTTCACAAAATCAGTGCCCTCTGGACAGCAGCCTATGCCACCACAGCAATAGATGTGCATACGCTCCATCATGCGCGCGCTCACCTGTGCCTGCTCCTGCGTCTGCCGCACCCAAGCCTCCGCCCGATGCGTCCATCCCAGCGCCCGTGCCGCTCATAATTGCGCCGATGGGCCTGCCGCTTGCCTTTGGACCTTGGAGAGATGCCCCGAGACCTCCTCATGTGGATGAAGCTCCTACCGAGCCTCCCGTGCAACAAGCATAAATTTCCTGCCTCCCGTATTGACCTTGCGTTTGGCTTGTGCAACCGTTGTAAGCTGGGACAAATCCGTCCCCTTTGTCCTTTCCAACACGTACGTCTTGCCCTCTTTCACTAGCACATACTGTTTGGCTCTTCGGTAGTAAATCACATCCCTATCCCAAAGGTAGGGATTGCCGAAAACTACATGGCAAATGTCAAGTGGCACCGCACTCAACTTTATCAATGAATTGTGCCGTGATAGGAACTTGAATTTGCACTGTTTTGTGACCTTCAATTCTATGTCCTTCTTGAGCCATCCTAGCGCATAAGGACTTGGGTGTGGGATAGTCACTAACCGGAATTGATTGACAAGGCTCTCGAAGATGAGGTTCTTTTCACTTCCCGGATCAATAATCGCCTCCACCAAGCCTTACTTCATTTGGATCTGTAGTTGGAAGAGCTCCTCCGCTCCCTTGTGCCCATCCTTGGCTCGACCTGCACCGCCTTACCCTTGCCGTATGTAGCCTCCGCGCTAGACTCGTTGGCCCAAACCATCAAAGATAAGGTCGGATCCGCCTCTTACATGGACAAGGTTGCTTCTTCCGCGCTCACCTTGGCGGTTGTCATCAACGTCTTCTTGCCTTTGTCCGTACCTCCGGCCTTCTTCTTTGGAGCCAACTCCGAGTGCAACTTTCAACACTTCTTCTTTATTTGGCCTTTCTTCCCACAGTGGCCGCACTCGATGTCCTTCTTTTTGGACTCCTCCGTTGTCCCATCACTTGCGCTATCCTCGGCCAAGGCATTCTTGCCCGTGCCCTTTCCCGCGCCCCCGCCAGCGGCTTGCTTGCCCTTGCCCCGTTCGCGCGCTCGGTTGAGCTTCTCGAACGCCATCGCCTTTTTGCAAGCATCCCCTACATCAAAAATAGGGTAAAAATCTACCTCCGCACAATGCTCCTCTGCAGCCCCGCCAGGTACTTATGTAGAACCTCACGATCCTCCAATGGAACGCCTAGGGCCAGCGCGCATCTCTGGAACTCCATAATGTAGTCCTGCACGCTCTGGTCATTAGTTTGCTTCAAATTGAGCCATTTTCTCCACCGTTCTTCATCGTAATCAACCAGATAGAATTGTTCCTTCAAGAGCACCATGAAGGCGGTCCAAGTGACTCCTCCCGCTCCCCGCGTCCTTAGGTGTGAGTTCTACTAAACCAACGCATGCGACGCAAGTTTGAGTCTTGGGAAGCCTATACGTTGCGCATCATCATAGCCGTACATTGAGAAGTACGACTCTAACTGGTCAATCCAACCATCTAACTTCTCTCCGTTAATATCATTGTCTTACACCGGAAGCTCCAACTTGGCATTGATCCAAATTGGGGCGAGACCATTTGCTCATCCTTGCTCGGAACGTGCCCCTATGGATGTCTCGGGCTCCTCCCGAGCAACCTCCCATTCAGTGACTTGGCCTTGCTCACGCGCGTGCTTTCGGTTAAGAGATTCTCCATGCTCCCCCACTGTCGCTCGGAACGTTGCCACCGGTTGCGCCATGTGATCCGTAGGTGTCCTCGGTCTTTCACAAGTCGAGAGAATGCCTAGGATATTCTTTACGATCTAGGGAAGCCGAGAGTGAAAGAGAGAATTCTTTTTCTGGTATGAGTTGGCCAAAAACCACTCACTCCCTTGTGTTGCCTATACCAATGCTTACAATGCTCGGTTACAACACAATCTACACCTACTTAGCCACAACCGACCAAGTAGTCTATAAATAGGCTTGGACAAACCCCAAGCATGCCCTTTGCCACAACCGGTCAAAGGCAATTAACTAATAGCAATGAATACAAGTAGTGGGAAACTAATGAGACTTTTGGACTACTTGGAATCTTGGTCTTCCACGCCCGTGCCCGTTCAGCTTCCGCGCTCGCGCGCATTCCACGCTGCTGACCTTCCACGCCTGCTGGCCTTCCGCGCAGCTTCCGTGCCCTATGACCTTCCGCGCATACACGCGCCCCTTGGCCTTCTGCGCACCAGCGTATGTTGGACTTCCGCGCTCCCGCGCCTAGGCCGTGCTTGTGATGCGCTAGCGCTGCGCCCATGCCGCGCCGATGCCGCGCTTGGCCGCGTCTATGCTGCGCCTTGGCCGCACCTTGGCCATGCCTATGCCGTGCACCCAAGTCATGTCTGTTGGGTTATCGGGGTCAAAAC
>MJHO01000643.1:12987-32303 GCA_002076135.1 Xerophyta viscosa | reverse complement strand
TCCTTTCGCCAACCTTCTAGGATTCTTTAGTCCCTGCATCGATATGCTGTGTGAGACACACCCGGTATCTAATACCCAATCTAAAGAATTTTACTAGTGAGATTGATCTCAATAATGAACACACCTGAGGGCCCGACTTCCTTAGCCTTATTTGCCTTCTCAAGGTGAAATTTGCAATTCCTCTTCCAGTGTCCAGCTTTGCCACATTTAAAGCACTTGTCCTCGGTCTTAGAATCAGCTTTCGCCTTCTTTTTAGCTTTTCCCTTTGCCTTCATGTTCTTCTTGGCAATGACGGTCTTCTTGTTCTTCTTAGCACCATTGGACTTTCCATTGGTCTTAGAAGTACTAACCACCATCACAGCCTTGCCCCTGTACTTCATGACAGAGCTATCAGCAGTCCTCAGCATGTTGAGGAGTTCTGGAAGGATTACCTCCAACTTGTTCATATGGAAGTTCAGGATAAACGGAGCATAGGAGGGCGGGAGTGGTTGAATGACCAAGTCGATACTGCACGGACTCTCCTTCATTAATTCTAGCCCTAAAAAGCTCCTTAGATATCTCATATCTAGCACTCCTATCATGCTTAGTATAAAGCTCTTTCAGACGAAGCATTATACTACCACTATCCAGATTTTCATGCTGACGTTTTGCGCCTCATTGCTTATGGAAGCCAAGATGATACACTTCGCAAGTATCTCATCTTGCTTGTATTGGTCAGTCAGAACTCGCTCATCATCAGTGGATTGTTCGTTAAGAACAAGCATGGGACACTCGAGAACGTACGCTACCTTTTGAATAGTGAGGGCCAGTTTAACATTCGCCAACCATCATATTATTTGTTCCAGTCAGTTTGTTCGCATCAAGAATGTGTTGTATAGGCAAACCACTCATCTACAAGCATTCAAAGATACAAAAATAAAAACATATTAGCATGCAATTATTTACTTGAAATAAAACATCAAATAGATTATGGTTAACTCTAAGTGATGCTCCCACTATTTTTCTACGGAATCATCGAACCTTCAAACATGAGACGAAAATCATATTCTTAGTGAGATAAGGATCCAATCAGGAAAAATGAAATCTCACGATTGCATTACGACTACATTTTTTTGATCGGTAGACAACATACTTTGTCAATTACATCACTATGTAACTCCTTATTTTAGCCTCTAATTATTCATGGTCTTGCGTTTTTCGCAACAAAACATAATAATATAGTCAAGTATAACCTCCATTCCAAGTGGCGTAAAACTATGAGACAAGTGTTTGCGTTTTTCGCAACGAGACTTATCTAATCGGTTTACCCACTTACACACCAATGTATGCGAATGATTAATACCCAGTGTTTTATCTAAGTAACCATGCGTTTACACATCAAGTCAATTAGGTCAAACACTTGACTCTATTTCATCATTAATGGAGGACGGCTAAGGTTTTTTGCATAGCTAAAATCATAAATGCTTGAATTTAAATCTGAAGGTTTAGAGAATCAGTTTTTAAGTAGATTATGCTTTTAAGGTCTCATCCTATTAACCTAGCTTGCATTTCTATGTTTGATCATAACAAAGCATGTATCGTATACAAGGCATGTTACAAAACAACATGATAACAATTTTCAAAAACATAGAACAATAAGCATGCTATACCACCAGATGATTATGAACATCTACCTAATCCACTCGAGCTACTGAGTGGAATTCTAACGTATATGTAGCAGCTTGTATATGATACACTTGATTGTAATCCCTCGAACTCCTCGAACTTTTTCGTCCCGCCGTGAACTCTTCACGATCTTCAATTACATAATATTTATATCCTATTACAACTTTTTTAAAAAGCAGAAAAGGGATAAAATAAAGTTAATTATTACACAGGAACTTGTTTTTTGAAGAGAGATGCATAGTACGCAGGCTATATTTTACATTACAAAAACTCCTACTACATACAATTTAGAGCGGCCTAGTCAATGATCATCCTTAACCACACAAAATATCCATATCACATATGAATAAAAATAAAAACGATAATTCGATCACGACGACCTAAAAATGCTTTTGAACTAATTTTAAATTTTAGTTTGTTTAGGGTTTTATGTCCAACCCTTAGTTAGTGTGCGGTAAATTACATGCATCGCATATAAATTATAATATTAACAATTAATATTATTACGTCGTGATCAAATATCGACGATTATTATAGTAAAACCAAAGATAGCTCTGATACCACTATTTGGTTATGGAGGTCGAAAAACACATCAGATGCGCATTGAAAATTTAAAAATTTTAAAAAACACAATCCCCGTGTATCCGAATACAGGATCACATTGGTATACTATAATAATCGAAATCCATACATCACATGTAAAGCAAGTATGATTATTAAAATTAATCGTATTAATTTTGACGTGATCCTATCATATTTCTAATCGTGGTACGAGTTTATCGAAAAACCTTGGCGGATCAAACACACCGCGTAACGATCCTCGAATTCTAATGAATTGAGCCGTGAAAGTACCCGGCCTCTAATGCTAGTCCACGCTGAGACGCTCGCGAAACCGAAATCGATTTTAATCAAATTAAAATCGAATTTGGGCCTTGATTAATTCGGCGCGCCTTCAGGACTGAACACCGAAAGAAGACTATCTTCTTCTTCCTCTCCGATTTGCTTGCACCGCAGCACCTCCGATCACCGTCTAAGTCTCGTGGTTGATTCGCCGGCACAGCCTCTGGTCGGCTGGCCGTCACCGTCGCCGTCGCCTCCTACTCAGGACGCCGGAACGAAAGCCGTGGCCGGAGATGGAGGTTTCAGCGCTTGGTGAAGTGCAACGATTGCACCTGATAGCAAAGCGCTGTCGATGCCGCCGTATTTTAACGTCGCCGTCGGCTGGCTGAGGTGATGGAGCGTCGGTGGTTCGGCGACATGCTTGAGTAGTCGGTTGTGAACTTCTCTGTTCGTCTCAGATCTTAAGCTTGCTGTAGTCCCCCTCGCCGGCGTTGCACGTTGGAGGAGGCAGTGGTGGAAGAGAAAAGTTTGCGCGTGGAGGAGAGCTGAATGCCTTGCTAGCGGCGGCAGGGTTCTTCTCGTTGATCGTGGCGCCGAACTTCTTCCTCTCTTGTCCGAATTAACAGCAATGAAGAACTGTGCATGCTTATATAAGGATTTCTGCATTACACAAAAAATCCACATCTTTGCTGTTTTGCAAAAAAACGCTCTCAAGCATTTTGCAAAATCTTCGGTCCAACACTTTGGACATTGGCAAAAGCAGCCCCTCAAGATCAAATTTTCAGTTTTTCGCGATCGCATCTCATTTGCGTGTGACACATTAGGTTCAGTACCATGCCGGCAGTGAATAGATAGTTAATTCAACTAATTAACAAATAATTAATTTAACCAATTAGTTATATTTATTCACAGATCATGGTTAACGTCTAGCAACGTGCCATGACCACCCGTGTGGTATGAATATCAATATTCATCACTTGAAACCTTTATATGAATAGTTTCCATGCCCTATAATCCTTATGTTCCTTTCTAACATCCCGAATGAGCTTAGAGTATGGATATTTGTGAAACTCTAATATAACTTAATCATATGTATCTGTCTTAATAGATTTGCTCGTCTGTGACATTAAGAACTTTTCTTAATTCACATCGTACCTCGGCCAAGGATTTTCTGAGCTAGCTCTATTCAAAGACACCTAAGATGTTGTCCTCCTTTATAGGAGGTGACAGATTCTCTATTGGTTATCATCTATCTTCATGTGCTTTTATTTATACCCAGATGGTTCCCTTGTACAGCTGAGTTGCACTTGAAAACACACTAAAGCTTAAATCCTATACACATAAGATACTATGATAATTTCAAGTCTGAGGATCAAGGCATAACTATCACACTGAAGAATTACCATTAACAGACTCCATTGGTATTTTTCGAGTAAGTCAGTTCAGCGAACTCATTCATCCAATGAGCACCTACACACTTGCTTCAGTGTCGTTTACACGCGTAGTAATGAGATCACTACTCTCATCGTATGAGCAAGCAAGTTGTGTATTAGTCTTTCTAGTGACATTAAGTCCCTATTTAATGCACCTATGACTAAGAACATTTTGGACTTAGATTTATAAGACATTAGGTCTCATTATCATGATCCTAATTCTGTTGCCTTAGTCCATGGGGTTTATCACATACATTCATACAACATATTAAACATGACGATGCGATAAATAAATAACCATAATCAAGTAAATCAAAAGAGTTTATTACAAAATATGTTCGCCAAAATATCTAATATTATTGGCTTTTAGGGCATTTATCCTTTCACTTCGTACTCTTCCCCGTGAGTGACGTGGACTAGGCGATGCTCGACGCCTCCAAATGGTCTCTTTTATTGTGCTTCCGCCGTTTTAAGATGTTGTTGTAGTTGTCTGCATTCCAATGTGGAATGGGTATTGGAGTTGTTGATTTCACAGAATACTTGAGCATCTCCTCGGGATTTCACTCCCGACTTTGTATTGGCTGCCTGACTAAGAGTTAACACCTCCATAGGGTGGTTCGTCTGAGACGATTTGAAGGTAAAGTGCAGGGCTGCTCTTGTCTTCTTTCTTAGCGTTCGCTCCCTTTGCTTCCGCATTCTTCTTCATCTCCTTCTTCTTTTCCTTGTCCGTAGCGGATAAGGTGCGATCTAACTTGATTCTAGCATTAATCCGGACATACATGTCTTGTAAGTCTGTGGGAGGGTTCTCGAAGATCTGTTTTCGTAACTTTCGATGCCGAATGCCGACTTGTAGGGCCGCCATGATAACTGCCGGATCGGCATTGCGAACTTTTCATCTATCTTCATTGAATCGTTTGAAATAATCCGCCAGGTTTTCATTATCTTCTTGTATCACCAACAGCAAGATTCGCTGTCTTGGTAGATCATAGTGTTGGAGTAGAAGTTGGCGATTGATCCAGGAGGATCTTGGACCGAATCGAGGTGGGCAAGGCTCAGCCGAGGTGGACGAGGCCGAGGTTGTCCAAGCAGAGGCCGAGGTGGTCCAAGACAAGGCCGAGGTGGTACAAGCAGAGGCCAAGGTTGTCCAAGCCGAGGCCGAGGTGGTCCAAGACGAGGCCGAGGTGGTGCAAGCAGAGGCCAAGGTTGTCCAAGCCGAGGCCGAGGTGGTCCAAGCTGAGTCTGAGGCAGGCATGACCGAGACCGAGAGCGGCAGAGGCATGTCATTAAGGTGTCCAAGTGTTCCCCTAAGGTGTCAAAAGCCTCTAGAAGGTTTTGACAAGTGTCTAGCATGTGTCTTTATCTCCTAATTTTGTGTTTTCACATTTGAAAGAGTAAATGCCCTAAAAGCCAATAATATTGGATATTTTGGCTAACATATTTTGTAATAAACCCTTTTTGATTTACTTGATTATGGTTGTTTATTTATCGCATCGTCATGTTTAATATGTTGTATGAATGTATGTGATAAACCCCATGGACTAAGGCGACAGAATTAGGATCATGATAGTTGATCATGATAATGAGACCTAATGTCTTATAAGCCTAAGTCCAGAATGTTCTTAGTCATAGGTTTGCAGTTGAGTAGGGGCTCAATGTCACCGGAAAGACTAATACACAAGCTTGCTTGCTCATACGATTGAGATGAGATTAGTTGATCTCATTTACTACGCGTGTAGTTGACACTGAACAAGTGTTTGTACGGTGCTCATTGGATGAATGGGTTCACTTGAACTGACTTACTCGAAGATACCAATGGAATCTGTTCACATGGTTATTCTTCAGTGTATAGTTATGCCTTGATCCTCAGACTTGAGTTTATCATGTATCTTATGTTGTTCGATGATTTATACTTTAGTGTGTTTCCAAAGTATAGCTCAGCTGTAACAAGGGAACCATCTGGTATAAAATAATAGCACATGCAAGATAGATGATTACCAATAGAGAATATGTCACCTCCTATAAAGGAGGAGAACATCCTATGGTGTCTTTGATAGAATTAGCTCAGAAAATCCTTGGCGAGTACGATGGTGAATTAAGAAATGTTCTAATGTCACAGGACGACGAATCTATTAAACATATACATTTGTTCGAGCTATATTTAGTTACAGATAATCCATACTCTAAAGCTCGTTCGGGATGTAGAAAGGAAAGTAAGGAGTATAGGGCATGGGAACTATTCACACAAAGGTTCCAAGTGATGAATATTGATATTCATACCACACGGGTGGTCGTGGCACGTTGCTAGACGTTAACCACGATCTGTGGATAAATATAATTAATTGGTCGAATTAATTATTTGTTAATTAGTTGAATTAACTATTTATTCACTGCCGGCGTGGTACTGAACCTAATGGGTCACACGCAAATGAGACACGATCGCGAAAAACCGAATTTTGTGCTTGAGGGGCTGTTTTTGCCATAGTCCATAATGCTGGACCAAAGATTTTGCAAAATTGCTGAAGCCGTTTTTGCAAAACAGCAAAAGTTCGGATTTAATGCGT
Organism: Xerophyta viscosa; assembly: GCA_002076135.1. NCBI lineage: Eukaryota > Viridiplantae > Streptophyta > Magnoliopsida > Pandanales > Velloziaceae > Xerophyta > Xerophyta viscosa. The sequence goes on along the minus strand of MJHO01000643.1, from coordinate 25,804 downwards.
AATATATGTGTATATATATATGCATGCACAGTGCTTTCTTCAACAACCGATTACGGAGGTGAGCGCGGCGCCGACACGACGAGGAGAAACCCTACGCCGCTAGCACGGTCACCCGTCTCCATTGGTCGGTCGTCCGCCGCCACCACCCTCCTCCGGCGACGTGCAACGAAGGCGAGCATATTAACCGGCGAGCTTCAATCTCGGTTGACGAATTGTTCGTCGATCCGAGATACCGGTTAGGCTCTTGGCCGACAGTGCGACACCTTGGATCACACCGGACAGTCGACCTTCAACCTCCCGGCCGGCCGACAGCGACGACGCCAAGCTTCGGCTGATCTCCGTTTGCGTGTAAGTGTTTACACGACGCCGAGCCGGAAAGTCCATCTGGACGACGGCATCCTCGTCGGACTGTGGAGGAGACGGACTAACACGGTGATTGGTTCCGATGAAATTTTTCCGCAAGGATCGACGGTGAGGACGCGGCAGAAGGTGTCAGCTGCAGCGTCTGAGGAAGAAGAAGAAGAAGAAGAATAAAGGGTTATTCTTAACGGGCCGAAAATTGTTTAAAGCCCAAGACTCCGGTTTTAATTCGATTAAAATCGGATTTCGGTTTCGCGTACGTCTCAGCGTGGACTAGCATTAGAGGCCGGGTATTTTTGCGGCTCTATTCATCAGAATCTGAGGACTATTACGTGGCGTGTTCGACCCGCCAAGGTATTTCGATTAAACTCGAACCGCGATTAGATGCATGATAGGATCGTAATAAATTAATCAGATTAATTTATTATATCATGCTTATTATTTACATGCGATGTGGATGTTTTGATTATTATAGCATACCAATGTGATCCTGTATTCGGGTACACGGGGCTTTTGTATTAAAAATTTTTAAATTTCCGCTGCGCATCTGATGTCGTATTGACCCCGATAACCCAACAACATTATGATGTAATTAGGAGAATATTCTAGTCCTTGATGAGTCACTTATGGGTCATTCTTGTATATATACCCTTTGGGGTCTTATCTAATGAAGTTAAGTCTAGTTCTCTACACTAGTCTTCAAGTAAAAAGTCTTGTTCTTCATACAAGCTTTAAGTATGCTCTATCTTAGAGTCTAAACCAAAAATCATTCTAAGTAGCTCCAACCGAGCCAAATCAAAAACCACTCTCGGTCAAGCCAAATTCCACCATCCTCTAAACCGAAAGCAACCTCCTCCGGTTTGAGCCCGAGTAGAGAGAGCTTTGAGGCTAACTCGAGATCATCCCGGATCAAGTGGTATCATAGCAGGTTATCCTTGAAGTGGTGGTGTAGCTCGTACATGAGCCAACAAAGGCGTTACTATACTCAGTCATACAAGGAAGCGCTATCCCGAGCTATGGAGTTGCCTATATCTTTGGAGAAGAATGTATCTCCCGAAGAAGTCCAAGAACAAGCTGAGGTAAATAAGTCTCTAGTTAGTTGAGCAAATTGCCTCGCTTACGAATGCTTTATCTCAGTTTTTACAAGCCAAGCGGCAACGGGATGAACGTCCAAGCCGTTTGTACACACGAAAAGCTCGACGGAAATGCTTTCTTCACGTCGCAGCTCAAAAACAGGTCCAAATGCGGCTGTCCTTCAAGCCCAGCAAATTTCACAAGCAACCTAGCTTCTGTTACAGCAGCTTACACCTGCTGTACAGTCCAGCCGAAAACCATCCAGAACAGTTTCCCCGATAAGTTCTGATCAAACCCGACAAAATTCTGTTCAACGCCGAGCTGAGGAAAAGCTCTCTTTTCGGCTTATTCCAGCAAGTTCTGGAAAAATTCCAGCAACCAACGTTGCCCCAATATATCCAGATCCAAGCCTCTTAAGCCCGCCTTACGCCAATGGGCATTTCAGTCCGTGCCATTTTCAGTCCATCCCTCCACCTTATGTGCCACCGAAACACTTTGTTCCTCGATGGAAGGTCTTCTACGTCTCGTCGACCGGGAAAAGGAAACTTAGGCTCAAGACTTCATCGGAGGAAGCGTTTTTGGGAGTGAAGGAAGCACGGCGATGGTCCAGTTCAAAGTCGAAGCCAAGATGACTTGCCAACCTACGATGAACTCTATCCGGTGAGGAAGCTTGACTTCTTGGGCTCGATCAACTAGAATTCATAATTTTTCATGTATGACTATTATGATTTCACAAAAGATAGCAATTGGCTCGTTTAAAGTTAACTTCTCATGCTTATACTTTGCGTGGAATACTTATATACGATACCATGGATGTGCCGAGGGAATCTCTTGTGGAGATGTTCAAGCATCTTGTTCGTAAGTCAAATTCTAATCCCGTTGGGTATGTAGAAGAACTTTTGAGTCAGGCTATTCTACCGGCAATCCCGGATCAAACCGTTCAAGGACTATACATCGGAGTTTCGTCGAAAGGCTCTCATCCTTGGGAATCAACGAGAATGAAGCCGATGTATTCAGAAAGTATGTTGCTGGCTTCAACCTCAACATCGCGGAGGATCTAAAATCTGGCCACACTTCCATTATGAAGCATGTCGTATGGCCACTTTGGTTGAAACGCAAAACGGAAGGCTCAACGCCAAACAATGTTTCGAAGACTCGGGTGGACAGCGCCCACAGAAAGTTATCTACTGCCGCAGATGATTTCAGTCCAAGGGCAAGTGAAATCTTGGAAGATGTCGAAGACTCTAAGGCCAAAAAAGAAGCAATTCTCTTGTGAACATTGTAACAAGCTCGGCCCACACTAAAAAAAGTGTTGGAAACCTTCATCCGGAACTTGTCCCCAAGGATTATCAAGGAACGACCGAAAGCTCGAAACCGCCATAATCCACCACTAATGAACCTGAGAGATGGACATTACTTAGAGCAAGTTGTAGAAGCCGATCCCACACTAATCTCTTGTAGTAAGCGATGCAAATGACAAGGAGCGAGAGCCCTCTTTCGTCTCAAAAATCCAAGTTAAGCAAAGAGGTGGTGGGAAGCCGTCTTTCGATCCGGCAAAGCCAAAAGAAGCCTCATATTCTCAAGAGTTGTGGATAGAACTCGGCTAGAGGCGAAGCCGCATCACCCAAATCCCTCCGTTCTTAGGATGGTTCAAGAAAGGAAGCGAGTAAGGGTGAGATACCAAATGCACTCTTAAATTGCTATTACGAAGAATTACATTGATGAAGTTGTATGTGATGATGTGCCTTTGGATGTATGTCATGTTATTTACTCGGGAGTTCATATCTCTACGATCGTGACGCGATCTACTATCGGCGTGGATCTTCAATATCGCTTGGTGAAGGATAACAAGGAGTATCTAGTTCGAGATTACCCAGATACTTTCAAAGAAAACACAAGCGTGTTGCCTCTTTCTTCTTTTGAGGCATTTTCCTTGTTAGCCATCAACCAACACTAGTTCGGTCAAAACCACGACCCCTCAATCCAAAGCCCCGACAGAATCAAATGCAGGAGCATTGACTGTAAAAAGGGGGAGTATTGATCCAGGGAGGATCTCTGGAATCGAACACGAGGCTGGCAAGGCTCACCGAGTGGGGCGAGGGCTGAGGTCGTCCCAAGCACGAGGCCAGGTGGTCCAAGACAAGGCCGGAGTGGTACAACAGAGCCAAGGTTGTCCAAGCCGAGGTCGAGGTGGTCCAAGACGAGGCCGAGGTGGTACAAGCAGAGGCCAAGGTTGTCCAAGCCAAGGCCGAGGTGGTCCAAGACGAGGCCGAGGTGGTACAAGCAGAGGACAAGGCTGTCCAAGCCGAGGCCGAGGTGGTCCAAACTGAGGCCAAGGTTGTCCAAGCCGAGGCCGAGGTGGTCCAAGCTGAGTCTGAGGCAGGCATGACCGAGACCGAGAGCGGCAGAGGCATGTCATTAAGGTGTCCAAGTGTTCCCCTAAGGTGTCAAAAGCCTCTAGAAGGTTTTGACAAGTGTCTAGCATGTGTCTTTATCTCCTAATTTTGTGTTTTCACATAATATTGTAATTAGGAGAATATTCTAGTCCTTGATGACTCACTTATGGGTCATTCTTGTATATATACCCTTTGGGGTTTTATCTAATGAAGTTAAGTCTAGTTCTCTACACTAGTCTTCAAGTAAAAAGTCTTGTTCTTCATACAAGCTTTAAGTATGCTCTATCTTAGAGTCTAAACCAAAAATCATTCTAAGTAGCTCCAACCGAGCCAAATCAAAGACCACTCTCAGTCAAACCAAATCCCACCATCCTCTAAACCGAAAGCAACCTCCTCCGGTTTGAGCCCGAGTAGAGAGAGCTTTGAGGCTAACTCGAAATCATCCCGGATCAGCGATAAATGCCTTCTCCTGCTGAGAAAAGTTATCTACTGAGCTTTGCGGAAGGTTCTTCCGCCATGACTTGGCTGACCCGATCAAAGTGTTGTCGAACGCTAGGGAGCAGAGTTCATCCGATTCCCACTTGAACCGCATCGCTGCTAGGTATTTCTCCAGATGTGATTCAGGATCTCCAGTGCCATCAAAATCTTTGAATTTTGGTAGTTCGAAATCGGATGGAATCAAAGTTTCCAAAACCCTCTTGATTAAGGGCGAACGCTCGTCTCCGTGTAATGAAAAAAGTCCGAACAGTAATCGGTCAACCGCTTCTATTCGTCGGCATGGCTGTTTGTGTCTCTTCTGCCGGGATCGCAGTAGTTACTATCGGGGCTTCTTGTCTTCTATCCACCTGACTGCGTACAGGTCATCCTCTCGGTTCTTGCTCTTGCGGCGCTCCAGTATCATGCTCTCTGCGTTCTTTGCGCTGTTCTAGGACAGGCGAGCCTCTGCGGGCTCCTAGCCTATCCCAAACATTAAAGCGACTGTTGATGTCCCCCTGTTGCTCCGATCGGGGTGCCGCCGGGTTAGTGGGTGCCGCGGTGAGCATCGTCCGGATCTCGCTGCGAAAATGATCCAGATCATCCCGGGTGAGAGGCACCGGGTTTGGTTGTACGATCGTTGGTCTGTTCGAACTTGCTTATTGTTCTTGGAGATCGTCAGTGCGGCTGCGGTTGCAACCACGAGTTGCTCTGGCCATGCTTTGGGGTTCCGCCCCACCATCGCTCGTCGGAATACCGTTTCTCGCCGAGCCGTTTTATGTTGCACGTCTCCGATTGGCCATCACTTTGATGTCTTCTTCTCCACAGACGGCGGCAAAAGATGGTACGGGGTTAATGAGATTTAGGAATCAGACGGTAATGGACGGAGAACAATCACAAAACACCAGATTTACATGGTTCGACGAAGATGCCTACGTCCACGAGAAGGGAGAATTCTCTTTTCACTATTAGGGTGAGGGGGGTTGAGGGGAGATGCCGAGTACAAAAGTCTGCCGCTTAGGACTAGTTGCTAAGTATTTATACATTAAGAAATCCGCCGCCCTAACCCTAGAATATCATCCGATCAATTAGGTAACTGACTCCTCTCTATATGGTATACCGGGTCTTTGTGTTCGGCTGCCATAAACGTTCGGGTGACGTCGTGGTCTTAGCCATTTGCGACTCCATCAATAACAATTTATATAAGTTGAAAAATATAATTGTATATAAATAAAAAAATAAAGGCATTGTTGGCGAATCGGGCCCCCCTTTAATTAGTTATTGGCGAATAGCGCCCCCCTAATTAATTTTGGCCAAATCGCGCCCCTTAACGCCGAAAAATGACCAAAATACCCTTATCTTAGTTTTTGGAGCATAACTTTTTGTATTATACTCCAAATGAGCTGAAATTGGTCCCGTTAGAAAGATATTTGAATTATCTTTCAAATGTGATAGATGTTACTGCATTTAGAGATCTGTACGAGAAGTAATGCAAAAAATACGGAATCAGCATCAATCTGCTACGGTATTTGACGGCGTTTCGGTATTTTTAGTATAACTTTTCGTATATAGGTCCAAATGAGATGAAACTAATCCCATTTGAAAGAAACCTCCAAGAGCTTTCCAACAAGTATAAAATGAATACTAGGACATTCCGGCGAACGCCTGTGAACACCCGCGAACACCTGCGAACACTCGCGAACACCCGCGAACACTCGCGAACACCCGCGAACACTTGCGAACGCTTTTCTACATAACTTTTTGTAGAGAACTCCAAATGAGATTAAATTTGTCTTTTTTGAAAGATATTTAAGTTCTCTATCTAATGGGACTAGTATCACAGAATTTGGAGATACGTACGAGAAGTTATGTCAAAAATACCAAATCTATGTTAAGCTGCTACGATATTTGACAGCATCTCGGATTTTTTGTATAACTTTTAGTAGAGAGCTCCAAATGAGATGAAATATGTCCCATTTAAAAGAAGACTCAAACAAATTTCTAACAAATATAAAATGAACACTATGACATGCTGGCGAACACCGGCGAACACCCGCGAACACCTACAAACACCCGCGAGGCCGCGAACACCTGCGAACACCTGCAAACTCTTTTCTATATAACTTTTTGTACATATCTCCAAATATAGTGAAAATAGCACCATTAGAAATAGGACTCAAATATCTTTCAAATGGGACTAATTTCATCTCATTTGGAGTTTTATACAAAACGTTATGTAGAAAAGTGTTCCTAAGTGTTCGCAGGTGTTCGCAGGTATTTGCAGGTATTCGCGGGTGTTCGCAGGTGTTCGTCGATATGTTCTAGTGTTAATTTTATACTTGTTGGAAAGCTATTTGAGTTCTCTTTCAAATGGGACTAATTTCATCTCATTTGGAGTTCTCTACTAAAGGTTATAACAAAAATACCGAGATGTTGTCAAATACTGTAGCAGCTTGACATTGGTTCGGTATTTTTTATATAACATCTCGTACAAAACTCTAAATTGAGTTGAACCAGTCCCATTTTAAAGATACTTCAAAATCGTTTAAAGATACTTTAAAGATACTGTTCGCAGGTGTTCGCCAGCATGTCATAGTGTTCATTTTATACTTGTTAGAAAGCGGTTTAAGTCCTCTTTTAAATGGGAATGATTTCATCTTATTTGGAGCTCGCTACTAAAAGTTATACCAAAAATACCGAGATGCTGTCAAATACCGTAGCAGCTTAATTTAGATTCGGTATTTTTGACATAACTTCTCGTACGTATCTCCACATGCTGTGATAATAGTCCCATTGGTAAGAGAACTTAAATATATTTCAAACAAGACTAATTTCATCTCATTTGGAGTTCTCTACAAAAAGTTATGTAGAAAAGCGTTCGCAAGTGTTCGCAGGTGTTCGCGGGTGTTCGCAGGAGTTCGTGGGTGTTTGCAGGCGTTTGTTGGAATGTTCTAGTATTCATTTTATATTTGTTGGAAAGCACTTTGAGTCCTCTTTCAAATGGGACTAATTTCATCTCATTTGGAGCTCTCTACTAAAAGTTATACCAAAATTACTGAAATGCTGTCAAATACTGTAGCAGCTTGACATTGGTTCGGTATTTTTTATATAACTTCTCGTATAAAGCTCTAAATTCAGTGAAACCAGTCCTATTTTAAAGATAATTCAAATATCTTTCCAACAGAACCAATTTCAGCTCATTTGAAGTACTATACAACAAGTTATACGAAAAAGTGTTCGCAAGTGTTCGCTGGTGTTCGTGGGTGTTCGCAGGTGTTCGCGGGTGTTCGCAGGTGTTCACCAGCATGTCATAGTGTTCATTTTATACTTTTTAGACAGCAGTTTGAGTTCTTTTTTAAATGGGAACAATTTCATCTCATTTGGAGCTCGCTACTAAAAGTTATACCAAAAATACCTAGATGCTGTCAAATACCGTAGCAGCTTAACTTGGATTCGGGATTTTTGACATAACTTCTCGTACGTATCTCCAAATGCTGTGATAATAGTCCCATTGGAAAGAGAACTTAAATATATTTCAAAAAAGACTAATGTCATCTTATTTGGAGTTTTCTAAAAAAAGTTATGTAGAAAAGCGTTCGCAAGTGTTCGCAGGTGTTCGCGGGATTTCGCGGGTGTTCGCAGGCGTTCGTCGGAATGTCCTAGTATTCATTTTATATTTGTTGGAAAGTACTTTGAGTCCTCTTTTAAATGGGACTAATTTCATCTCATTTGGAGCTCTCTAGTAAAAGTTATACCAAAAATACCGAAATGCTGTCAAATACTGTAGCAGCTTGACATTTGTTTGGTATTTTTTATATAACTTCTCGTATGAAGCTCTAAATTCAGTGAAACCAGTCCCATTTTAAAGATAATTCCAATATCTTTCCAACAGAACCAATTTCAACTCATTTGGAGTACTATACAAAAAGTTATACGAAACAGTGTTCGCAAGTGTTCGCAGGTGTTCGCGGATGTTCGCGGGTGTTCGTCAGCATGTCATAGTGTTCATTTTATACTTGTTAGAAAGCTGTTTTAGTCCTATTTTAAATGGGACCAATTTCATCTCATTTGGAGCTCGCTACTAAAAGTTATACCAAAAATACCGAGATGCTGTCAAATACCGTAGCAGCTTAACTTGAATTCGGTATTTTTGACATAACTTCTCGTACGTATCTCCAAATTTTGTGATACTAGTCCCATTTGAAAACGAACTTAAATATCTTTCAAACAAGACTAATTTCATCATATTTGGAGTTTTCTATAAAAAGTTATGTAGAAAAGCGTTCGCAGGTGTTCGCGGGTGTTCGCAGGTGTTCGCGGGTGTTCGCAGGCGTTCGTCGGAATGTCCTAGTATTCATTTTATACTTGTTGGAAAGCTCTTTGACTCCTCTTTCAAATGGGACCAATTTCATCGCATTTGGAGCTATCTACGAAAAGTTATACTAAAAATATCGAAACGCCGTCAAATACCGTAGCAGCTTGATCCTAATTCGGTATTTTTGACATAACTTCTCGTACATAACTCTAAATACAGTAAAATTGGTCCCATTGGAAAGATAATTCAAATAGCTTTAAAACTGAACCTATTTCAGCTCATTTGGAGTACTATAGAAAAAGTTATTCTAAAAAAACTAAGATAAGAGTATTTTGGTCATTTTTCAGCGTAAAGGGGCGCGTTTTGGCCAAAATTAATTAGGAGGGCGTTGTTCGCCAATAACCAATTAAGGGGGGGGCCGATTCGCCAAAAATGCTAAAAGACAATAATAAGTCCATATTGCTTTTCTTTTTTTAAAAAAAAAGAAAAAAAGAAAATAATAAGTCCTAATGTTACAAATGATCACGCTCAGGCGTTCTGGCCATCACATAATAATACATACTTAATTAATGGATAGCATCGCTCCTAAATTAAATATTAAATATAAAGATTCTAAGAAAAACACAGCCAGCAAGTTCGACCTTGCTATTGATGCGACTTGTATTTTTATGATAATCTTTGTTTATTTATTTTTTAATATATTAATATATATTTGTTGATAGAATACTTTAATATTCATACTAATTTTTTGTAATAAAATGTAAAGTATAGTCAATACTAATAATAATTATTATATATTAAGTAAAAATATTAATAAATCCATCTTAAAGAGTTTACTAGTTATTATGACTGTTTAAATTCTCATATTTTAGTTATAGAATAATTACCACACAGCACCGTTAAATAAAAAAGATGACAATTAATCTAATTTAATATAATGTGTACATAGATTATAGTTTGTTCCCCTATCGTTGTCGCAATGAACATCTCCATGTGAAGCTCATTGTTTAAGAGACTTATATTTCAATCAAGCTTAATTTATTTATATATGATGATATTGTCACATAAGCTCCCAACTATATAAAACAATCATTAATTTTCTTAACCCGTGTAAGCTAGATAATGTAGTATCTTCTTCTTTTTCGAAAATGGATTAATATATATTCATGCCTTGCACAATTTAACAAAGTTTCCACATAAAAGTTTAGGTTTTGATGTTCTACTGCACTATTATAGTTTGGAGATATAGGCTGGAATGACTACTATGCAGTAAGCCTTGGCTTAGTTCTAACCTCCCTTCGATAACATAATAAAAAACATCGATAAGCAAGATTTTGGCCTTGAGATTCTCTTTTTTTTTTTTTTTTTTTTTTGTATTGCAGGTCTATATGACGAAGGTGTATAAGATGACGATTTGGACGTACCTGAAATTGTTTTGAAAAGATTGTGGCGCTCAACATCCGTTTTGGATATTTATGATTCATGACTTATCTTTTGTTCCCTCCTTTTTACTTTCACGTGTATGACTCTATTTTTTGTATCATTCATTATTGTCGACAATTCTTTTATTTACGTCATAATCAGTTGTAGATTTTGCTATCATCATGCATGGTATACATACTAGTCAAGTCAAATTACTAGGATGAACACAACAACTTAAACTTCTTTATATTAAAGCTAGCTATATTTATCTTCCTAATTTTTACAAGTAATTGCAATTTTAATACATATATGATAATGCTTATTACATACAATTTCTTTGTCGTACATGTTCACTATGTTTCCCTGCCATAGAAATTAACAAAGCTTCTATTTATTGCATATACATGCCTAATACATTATTTTTTATTATCAAAGTTAGAGCTGAAATTATCCTGTAACTGCAAGAATGTCTCTAATAAAGTTAACATTTTCTAATTTTTATATTTTTTTTTAATTACAAGATGAGAACCAAGGAGCGGCTTTGATATTAATTCCAATCGGAAAGAGTCCGTCCGTAAATTAAATAAGGATAATAGTTGTTCAAAGTTAAAAAGAGTAAAATGAAAAGCCAAAAGTACTTATGCATTTCTATATAAGTAATTAGCTCAGTAATGATTGGAAGGATGTGTGAGATCCTAACCTAACAACTATCTCAACTTTAGGACAGTGACCTTCAACTCATAACTTATATTAAGGGTGTCCTATATAATGTATATATATATATATATATATATATATATATATATATATGTTAACAATATACATATATACATTTAAGAGTACTTAGCGCTTGTTACGTAGAGGCAAAGTGGCTCGACCCGACCCGAATTGTTAGCCAACCTTCAGCTCTACCACAATTAGGGGTAAATTAACAAATGCGATGTTGAGACTATATATGAGGACATGCACTTGCTTTGCAATATGTACAAGATATCGGCATGCTGAACTCACAAGCTAAGATCAACTCAGAGGTCAATGCTTTTTTTTTTTTTAGTTGGGTGGGGGGTGCAAAAATAATCTTGGTTGTATCAATTGAATCATGAATTTCATAGACAGGTTGCTGTACAGAAGCTCTTAGCTATGCATCCTGGAGCATTTGAGTATAAAGGATAAATTTCTATCAGATACCATAAATGATACGGTCCAAACATGAAACCGAACGAAGTGCTCTCCGTTGAGAACACGGGATGTATCCCGAGCAAGAAGATGCATCGTTCCCGGACTACGACGTCAACATGAAGGATATCGTGTTTCGAACGGAGAGCACACCGTGCTGTGAGCTCCGTGAAGACTCGATGACTGTAATACCCCTGGGGAAGGACACGTGGGGGTGCTACAGTGATTCAGTAGACAGTTAACTACCGTAATACCCCTTAATCTCTGTATAAAAACCCCACTTGTAACCCTAAGAGAGGGGGACGAAAGAGAGAGAGAGATAGTACAATACTTGTATTCACTAAACATACATAGTGAACATTGGAGGACTCTGTTCCTCTCCGTGGTTTTTCTACCCTCCGTTGAGGGTTTTCCACGTTAAACCAGAGTGTTGATAATCACTTTACTTAACTGAGACCGTTCCACTATCTCGTCTACACGGATTCCTCTCCGTAACCCCATCCAACCGGAGAAGATCTACGAAGCGTACGTCATTCCAATCCTGGTGAGGATAAACCCATCAGCATCATCTGGCGCCATCCGTGGGAAAAACGATACGACGCAACGACCACACGGTACACCATAGATCTTTTCGACACCGTTCATCATGGTGAACACTCGAAGTCAACCCGCTCGTCCGTCAGCCTCCTGAGCACGCCCGAACACGAACACCTCAACTCCTACCCAACTTCCTTCTCCGCCAATGCCTACACCCGATGGCGCCGGGCCTTCCCGAGCCCCAGAAACACACCCTTCTCAATCTTTGGATGCGTATCAAGCCGCACAGCTCGAAATCTTAACCAACCCGTTGGTCCAACAAGTGATACAGGAAACTGTCCAAGCGGCATTACGAGAACAAAACCTAACCACCGCCGCATCCCAGCAGGCTCAAAGCTGTCAGTCGGGACGAGATCCAGCACGTCGCGGAGCACTCAGAGAAAATAGGGAAAATAGCAGGAGGGAGTCTGCTTTCGACAGACTCGGACCTGCTAACCCTTTGCCGAGACAGGAGCCTGCCCGTTCGATGGGCCAAGCCGCTCAACGGTTACCACATTCGAACCCAGCGCGCACCAAGGATCCACCCTGCCAAGACCCGAGACGACGGGAGTCTAACCACGACAGACGACTCTCAGCGCATTCGAGTCAAGACGAGCATGAAGGACGAAGTGAGTTCCGAGATCCAAAAGAAAGAGATTACGAGAACTGAGACGTACTCAACAACGGGGAAAGCTATCCCGGCTCTCCCCGCCCCCCCGGACCGTCAGGAATGCTTTAATAGTTCGTTTCACAGAATAGACAGATTTTCCCCCTTTTCGGAAGAAATAGTCGCGCATCCTCGTATACTCCGTGGGCTATACCGGCACCGAAAGATCAATCGATACGATGGTACCACGGACCCGACTCATTACATCCGCCACTTCGTTCGGGCAATGAAAGCCTACCCGTGTGCGACGAAGATGCTATATTGCAACGTCCTGCCAACGCTGTTCGAAGGGACACGCTTTAACTTGGTTTCAACCAACTACCCTCCGAGGTGCATAGCGAACTGGGATCAGTTCGT
>MJHO01000643.1:0-12226 GCA_002076135.1 Xerophyta viscosa | reverse complement strand
GCGCTCGACACCACTAACTAGTGTCCAAAGAAATCAAACATGTCCAGATACATTTCTAAGTAATTACAGACCTGGCAGTCATGCCCTAATACTTACTCAAACAAGACAGTGTCAAGTCCTTTAACTAACAGGTGTCACATCTACCTAGATGTCCAGACAAGTCATTTATATCAACTATAGACCACATCTACTAAGGTATCGCTTCAACAACATACTAATGCATTCATCCGCATAGACTATCATGCCAACACACTTAAGCAATGCTTACACATATATATATTTACGTTCACACAATCATAATTACACACGAAGTCCACGGGTTCACTCACCTACGTCCCGATCCTACCGGATCGAGACCCGACGAATCGGTGTGAATCCACGGAAATCTACCGGAAACGACCACGGCAACGCGTTCCCGAAGAAGAGACAGAGCGAAGACTCGGTCGGGTTCGTCCGGAGACGATCGGCGGCGGCAACAGAGACGGCGGCGGCGGATGGTCGGAGAAATCAGACGTCAGAGGAGCTCAGAGGTCGGAGGGGACGGCGGCGACCTTGGTGACGGCGGCCGGAGCAACGGCGGCGAGGGGCGGCCGAACAGAAGTAGAGAGGTCGGAGAGGAGATCCAGCGCGACGGCGTGTAATCGACGGCAGGGAGGCTCGTCAGTGACTCAGGTGACGACGAGGAGCCTCAGACGGCGACGACGAGGCGCGGCGACGACGAGGCGCGGCGACGACGAGGCGCGGCGGCGCCGGATTCGACGGCGGCACGAGTTAGGGCTTCGCGGACGACCTCGAGAGACGACGCGAGAGAGAGGGGGACAGCAGACCAGAGGAGGAGAGGGGTGAGGAGAGGTCCGGCCTCGCGCGCCGGCGACGGGCGGAGCGGCGATCAGCGGCGGAAATCGCGGGCGCGCGCGCGATCGCGGGAGGGTCGGGCGAACGAGTGAGAGTGAGCGAGACGAGAGGGAGTGGTCGGGCGCGGGAGAGGGCGACTTGGGCGAGCCAATGGTTCGTCCGGGTCCATTGGGCTCGGCTGGGCCGAGCCACATGGCTCGGTCGGCCGGGTCCAACCCTAAATGGGCCCAAATCAAGCCCAAAACACACCAAATCAATCCAAACAAATCCAAATCAATCCCAATACAAGTCAAGCACCCGAAAACCAAATAAATCTCTCGAAACAAAACCAAATCAAACTCCGAATAAATCCGATTTAAAACAAATATCAATATTACGAAATCCGGGACCTTACATGACGACGCTGATGATGGTTGCCTGGCGGTTGAGGACCGAGTGCTTGACGGTGAGTCGGCGGCGAGTTTGATCGGCCGTCGGTTGATTGAAGAAGTAGATGGCCATTGGGCTTCATGGACACTAAGAGGTTGTTTGCAATGGTTAAGGACGTCCCACCTGACTAGGGCCAACCGCACGTGGCCCGCGGAGACACATTGACTACATCTACAAATTCAACCTCTTCGTCCCCTTTAGCCAAGGGATTCAAAGATGCTACCCTCTCCCTAACTCGCACGTTGCCGTGATCCAGGAGGCTCTTGAGTCGAGGTGAACACAACCTGGCTTAGGTGTGTGACATGCCTTTCCCAGCATGAGTGCGCAGACCGGACTAGTACGGGCACGCAGACGGGCGCGCGGGCGGCGCGCGTAGGCGAGAACCTCAACGGGCGCGAGCGCGCGCAGGTGAGAATCTTGGCAGACGTGGGCACGCGCAGGCGCAGGGCACAGATGCGCGAGGGTACAGAGCAAGGACTACGGGCGCGAAAATCGGGCAGGCCCGTGCACGTGGCCAGGCATGCGCGCGGCAAACCCAAGGGGCGCCAGCTGTTGTAAGTGGCTGCACATCTTTGTCGTGTTTATTTCTCTCATTTATGTATGTTAATTGCTCATGTAATGGATGTATTCAATTCCTTTGACCGGGTAGGCAAAGGGGCTTGGGGTTGTCCAAGCATCTTAAGGGAGGCCGTCGACTTGTGGTGGTCACCAAGTGGGTTAGTGGTTTTTGTAAGTGTATGCGAAGGCAAGAACATAGGAGTAGGCGTTTTGGCCCACTCACTTTCTACTAAACTACATTTGTTATGTGTGTTGTGCTTGTTCTTTCCTAGATCCAAGATTAGCATCCTTGTTCTTCCCAAGTGTTCAAGGAACCGAGAGGGAGTTACTGATCAAGTTGGTATCAAAGCTTAGGAGTGTGGAAGATCGATGAATGGCTGTCACAAGGCTTGGCACGGTCACGGCGCCACATGAAGGCGAAGAGGACGTTCGGCGCTCGGAAGCGGAGGCGCGAGTACAAGAAATGTCCAGCCGAGAGGAGTCGCGGGAGGATCGGATAGGGCGCATGGAGGAGCGTTTGGACCGATTAGCAAGGCTCGTGGAGAGGATACTCGAAGCACAAGTCCAAGGAGCTGCCATGCAATCCCGGCCTACCGTAGCGCCCATAGCGCGATCGGAGGCGGTAGTCCGAGCGACCGTGGGGGAGCATGGGGAACCTTTGCATCATATGCGTGGACGTGGAGAAGGCCAAGTGTTAGAGCGGGAAGGAGCTCGGGAGGTGCTCGAGGCATCCACAGGAGCACAGCCGAGCAAGGACGGGCGAGTGGCTTCGGCACCATTAGGGTCGATGAGAAGTTGGAGCTTCGGGTGTATGACGGCGAGGTGAATAGAGAGAAGTTGGACGGGTGGTTAGACCAGTTGGAGTCCTATTTCTCTCTTTACTGGCATGACGCTGCTCAACGCATAGGATTCGCAAAACTCAAACTTGCATCCCATGCATTGGTGTGGTAGAATTCCCACCTACTGACTCGGGGCACCGCGGGAGTCACATGGACCGCATTCAAGGTGCTCTTGAAGGAGTAATTCTACTCGGTAGGGTATGACGAGGAGCGGTGGAGGAGGTGGCTCTACTTGAGGCAAAGCAGCAAGCAAAGTGTACAAGAGTACACTGCAGAGTTCCAGAGGCGTTCCTTGGCGCTAGGCATTCTATTGGAGGACCGGGAAGCAACGCAAGTACCTCACGGGGCTGTATGCAGAGCTTAGGGCAGAGGTCGAATTATACCCTATCATGGACGTGGGGGATGCTTGTAAGAAGGCCATTCTGAGGTCCGTGATTTCGGTTTCTTTGTTTTTGTTTTGTTTGATGCATGCTTGGTTGCGTGTCAGGTAGAAGTTCTCGGTTAGAGACTTCTAGACACGTGTGTGCGTGTGTTGGTACGCGAGGTTTTGATTCGCGTAGGGTTTAAATCCTGTTTGTGCTGTGCATAGAGGTTTCGGTCGACCGAAACCCATTACCGGTCGACCGAAAGTGCGCGAGTGAACGGGTATAAGTCAGGTCGGGCGCGCGCGGGCGAGACCATCTCACCATTTCCACCGAGCCAGTTCTGAGGAAGGCTTCCCCCTTGAGATTCTTGCTTGGTCCTTGGCCGTTTGGAGCGCGGGGTGTTGGTTTGATTTCGGATTCAAGTTTCCGGAGTCGAGAGCTACGCGTGGACACCAAATTCGTCGGATTCGACCGAGGTTTGGCGCGTAGGAGGTTCTAGGGTTTCGGATTTGAGGTGAGCGGTGTTTGCTTTCCTCGTGTATGCCTCTATTATGTGTGGTATACGTGAAATCATGCTTGGTATGTTGTTTATGGCATGTGTAGATGAGTAGAAATCTTGTTAGTGGTTTAACAATGATTTTGAATGCTCATGGTTAAATTGTTATGCCATTTTATGGTTGATTAGCATGATTGATATGATCTAGCATGAGGATATACTTTAATTCTACTATGACTAGTATTTGAGTATGTTTGTACTTGGTAGACACTTCGGTAGAATGCGTTGAATGGTATACATGCTTGATGTGTTTAGTTCTACCTTGCGATGTATGATTTATAATACATGTGGTAGGACGGATTTTATTATGTTGGCATGACGGTTAGCTATGTGGAAGGTTTACTTGGATAGGTGCGAGAGCTGACCTTAGCTCTAGCGGTACTTTAGTAAAAATAGTTGTGACATACGCTTGTGTGCCTAATGGTTATTTCTACCTAGTTGAGTGCGTGAGCGGACTAGCTCTTGTGATACTCTTGATAGAATGATGTTAAGATTAGCGGTAATTAGTTGTGAGCTCGTCTAGTACCCGGGGATCGTGTGATTTACCGACTAGGGTGGCGGTATGATGAGCGGTTAACAACGGAAGCGTTAATCTTAATGAATGATGTCTCTATTGCGGCCGGTAGGCGTAGGGTGATCATCCTTGGCCAGGGTGGTTCCTACGGAGTGTGAGGCTCAGGGTTGTGCCCTCCAAAGGGCATGAGGCTACTGAGTATCTCTTACGGGATGCCGTTATGAGATCGCTACCTACCGTAGGTTTGGTGCTTCGGATGTGCACTAAAAGCGGGTAGCCAAACCTTGGTACCGTGGGTCAATTCGGGTACCTAAACTAAACATGAGAGGACTAACTGGTTTTGGGTTAGTAATTTCATCCCTAACATAATTCCAAGGATATCAAATAGGCATAATTGATTTGGGATTGGGTGGCGGATTTTGACATATTGACATGGTTGGCTTGTATGAGCATATTAGCTTATGTCTCTATGTGTTTTGTGTTTAATGGTTTTGTATATATACATGTTTGCATATATATATATATATATATATATATATATATATATATATATATATATATATATATATATATATATATATATATGGTCTCTTGTTTGTGATGTGTGCTCGTGAAGCATTTAGCTTGGGATGCAACGGCACTGTTCACTGAGTCGGTTTGACTCACGCTCTTTTCTTCCTCTCTTTTACAGATCCGATAGTCGCGGAAAGGCACCGGCCGAGGGTGCTTAGACAGCTAGTGTGAGCTAAAGGGAAATCCTTAGCTTTAGTATTTTGAGGTATAGCTTTTGGGGTTAAGTGTTGGTTATAAACACCTAGAACATTCATATTTTTGTATACCTAGTTGTATAGGTGGATAATTGTATAAAAGTGTAGAAAGGAAGTACTAACGCACATGTATATGTTCGAGCATGTTTAGAATCATATATAGGGTGTTATACATGTTTCGGTTTTTTATTGTAAGGGCAAATGTAGATTTTGAACCCTTATGTAAATACTTTTCCGTACTTTGATATAAATACATTTCTTGGCTTAAAATAGGATTTTGGGATTCAAAATCCGGTTTGAAAACTTTGAGCATGTGTATTTATGTATGATGCATGTGTGTGCATGCACGTTTTACATTTGATTGAAAAATGTGGATTTTAGGGGTATGACTAAATGCATTTATGAAATCTGTTTATGCAGATTACTGACATTTCGGTCGACCGAAATGTGTAACGGTCGACCGATAATGCCCGTAAGGCTGAGAAACCTATATTCTGGTTTTTCGGTCGACCGGAACCCTAAATCGGTCGACCGAAAGTATGCTCTGGAATAAGTTTTTGAAAATCGATTTAAATGATAATTATTTTGATTTTTAAGCTTTGGGAGGATTGTTGGAACATATCTAAGGTATGTGACAATCCCCAAAGTTTTAGAAAAATATTATTTTCATATTTTAAATAGAAAATGGTTTTCGTACCGAGGAGGAGTTGAGAACCTTAGTTGTTTTTTATGCTTATGTATCAATGAGGGAGATTGATGCATTTGGATCACTAACAAACTATGAAAGGTTCATGTGGAAAGAACCGCCTCCCTCGCGGATGCTCGACACATGCCTGATAGTTCTACGCTCGAGCTCAGGTTTCTCGTAAAAGAGTTTTCAAATACTTATTGTATTTGATCTTAGAAACCACGCATGGTTATTTTAAAAGCTTCCGCATGTGTGTGTGGTTCGGCGTGGATACGCAGGACGGTCCCGGGACACGGGTCGTCGCAGTTGGTATCCGAGAATGGTGTGTCTTAGTACTTTCTACACTAAAAGACATTAAAAATGGATAGTAAGGGGTGTGATAACGAGAGCTAGGGCGATCGTCGCGATCGTTAATTTCTGTTGGTCGTGCTTGCAGGATGCCACCGCGGGGACGACCACGTAGGGTCCCGGCTCCGGATGCATCGGATGGACAAGGTCTGGGTGCTGACGTGGTGAGGGCAATACAGGAGGCTGTGGCCGCCGCACTTGAGGCCCTGCGGGCTCCTGCTCAGGCCCAAGACCCCGTGCCACCACCCGCCCCGGTTGAGGCCGTGTTCGTGCAAGCGGAAGACCAGGCAGAGGATCCAGAGCAGGATCGTTAACTGAAGTATTTGTCCAAATTCCAGAAGATGCATCCACCGACATTCGAGGGTGGAGCGAATGTGGAGAAAGCGGACAGCTAGGTTATGGACATCGAGAAGATTTTGGAGACGCTGAGATGCCCGCAGGAGTACCGAGTGGCGTTGGCAACCTTTACGTTCACCAGTGATGCTGAACATTGGTGGAGGAGTGTGAAGGGCCAAGTGGGCCAGTTCGGGGAGTGGGACGCGTTTATGACCTTGTTCAACAGGCAGTATGTGCCGGAGTCTGTCAAGAGGAAGAAGGAGGAAGAGTTCGAGAGGCTTAGGCAGGGTGATATGTCCGTCTGGGAGGATCACGCCAGGTTTGTTGCTTTGTCTCGGTATGTTCCTCACTTGCTTGGAGACGAGACTCGGTTGGCGCGGAGGTTTCATAGTGGATTGAGGCATGACATCATTGGTCGTAGTGTTCAACCATTCGGTCACCACTCCTAACTTTCCTAGATCCTTATTATTCATCATACTTGTTCTCTGGATCAATCGTACGGATGCAAAACTAATATAAATAAAGCAGAGGTAACATACAGTTTTAAGCAATATGGCACTTTTAGAACTCTTTAGTTATGTGCCGTGTCTCAAACATTTGTTTCTTTCTTGGCTTTCAAGATTATGTGTTTTTATATTCTCTTATCATTCATCTAAGAATAAAGAAGTCATAACAAAATTGTTCTCTTCACACACTCTAATTAAGGTTAAACAACATTTTCAAAACTTAAAAACAAGTAAATAAGTCTTAAAGTATTTCTAAAAATAAATAAAATTATTATTTATAAAAATGTTTTCATTTATAGGCTTATTTATTATTAATAATATCAACTTTTAAATTTAACTATATTTATTTGAAAAGATTATATCATAGTATAATTATTTATTTATTTATACTACAATCTTAAGTCTAAATTATATAATATCCGATTAGTTAAATACTACTTGTTGGTACTTAGGAAGTTTATAACTAGTTTTTGTTGTAAAGCATCACTTTTGTCTTACCTACTAAAAGCACATTAAATTAAGAGACTTGCACATTAGCTCCTCCATTAAAACTTTATTTACGAATAAACCACTCCTTTACAATGATTGTTATTAGGGATGGCAATTAAACCCGAATCCAAGGCGATCCGTTCCAACCAGAAAAAAATAACCCGAATCCGAACCCGAATTTCAAAACCCGAATCCGAGTCGAATTCGGGTCGGATTCGAGTCGCCAGCCAACCCGACCCGGATCCGACCCGACTTATATATATATATATATATATCCCCTTCTTAAAACCTAATTCTCAGAATCCCAACCTCACCTCCCGCTCCCCCCCTCCAAACCGCCCTTTTTTGTCGTGTCATCTGATCACGCCGCCGCAGAGGAGCCCCCTCGAGTCCCGAGCTCTCTCTTGTCAATGTTGCCATCCAATCACGCAACCGCCGCGAGCAAGGTATTTGGATGATCATCTCAATCCCAAGCTAGGCTCACCGCAGGTTCGCAATCACACCACCCCCGCTCCCCCTGCCCCTCCAAGCCGCCCCTCTCTCTTGCCATCCGATCATACCAAGGTGGAGGAGCCCCCCGCCCCTCTCTCTTGTCATCCAATCACGCTGCCGCCGCGAGCAAGGTATTTTGATGATCATCTCTATCTCTCTAGTTTTTTCTTTCTATCCGCTACTTCGATTTGAGTAATCGGGGTTCAAATTATCCCAATAATTTGAGCCTCTGAGTCTGTGACTTCGTTTTTCTATTTCTTGCTTGTCTTTTGAAACAACCTAAGGCTATAGTCAAATAATGCTATGTTGGGTGGGAGTATATTGCATATGAGGTGTTGTGCTCATATTTTGAATTTGATTGTTAGATATGGGTTGGATATAATTACCAGATCAATTGAGTTAACACGTGAATTAGTAGCTTATTGGACTGCCACTCTGAAAAGAATGGAGAAGTTTGGAGATGCTGTTCGGTATTGTAAAATTTTAGAGACTAAAAAATTGATACTTGACTGTAAAACCAAGTGGAATTCAACGTTTGAAATGCTAGAATGTGCTTTGATGTATAAGGATGCTTTCTTTAGGTTGAGACAGCGTGAGAAAAAGCCACAATTTGTCGTGCCTAGTGAGCATGAGTGGGAGTTGGTTCGTGAAATATGTAAAAAATTGGTCTTGTTTGCTAGAACCACTGAAGCATTTTCCGGACGAGACTACCACACTACTAACTTGTACTTTCAAAAAGTTTGTGAAATTCAGATTGCGATTAGAAGGTGGCAATCTTGCGGGATACCAACAATAGAGTCTATGGGTAATAAAATGAATGAAAAGTTTGATAAGTATCGGGGCGTAATTAGTAGCATATTGGCAGTGGCATCTTTGATGGATCCTAGGAAGAAAATGGAGCATATGTTATTTTATTTCACTATAATTTATGGGGATGTTTTCGGTAATTTCGAATGTGAAAGGGTGAAAAAAATGTTGTCTGATTTAGTGCAAGAGTATGAGAAGAGGCAAACTACTATAAATGCGAAAGGTTCTGAAGTTCCATTCTCATCATCTGAGACAACAAATAAGAGACTTGCATCAGAAGTGGATGATTTGGAAGGATTATAGGAGAAACACATTTCAAAGAAACCACCAAAGAAGCGCGCAGGATCGAAGTTGGACATTTACCTAGATGATGATGTATTAGATGTGGATAACAATAAGTTTAATATTTTGCATTGGTGGGATACTGAATCAAGCAAGTTTCCAATTCTATCTAAGATTGCTAGAGACATTTTAGCGAGACCTACTTCTACAGTAGCTTCTGAGAGTGCATTAGCATAGGAAGCAGGATAATTGGTCCACATAGAAGTAGACATCATCCAAAAACTGTTGAGGCAAATGCGCCTTCGAAGATGGAGATTGATGCAGTTCAAAGGTAATGTAAATATAATATAGTTGGCCTAATATAATATATAAATTTTTGTATGCTAATTATTTGGTCTCTTTAATTTTAAGATGCTTCCAAAGCTAATTCTTTGTCTTGTGGGACGGTTTATGAAGATGAAGATGTGAAAATTGAAGGAGAGAAGACTGAGGATGAGGTAATTTTTGGCTTCTTGTCAAGTTTCTATTACTTCTCTTGTTATTTGTCAAGCGTACTGTAATATTGATCCGAATCCCCAAGGGATGTCTAAGGAACTCGGTGTAATTAGATCTAGAGGGGCTAGGAGGAAATGGCCGAATGAGAGAGAGAGTAAGATTTGGTGTGGCCGAATACCACCTTTCTTTTCTTTGCTTGTATTAATAGAAAACCATTACAAAACCTAGCTTCTATTACAGCAATAATAACTTTAAAGACTATTAAAGCAAATATAATAACTACTTAGTGGGGATGCCTTGAGCCACCCTTAGCCTCCGCGCGCGCCCGCTAGTCTGCCGCCGCGCGCCTCTGGTCTGCCTCGCGCGCGCGCGCCGCTGGTCTGCCTTGCGCCCACGCCCGCAGCCCCGCGCCCGCGCTTGACTTCTGGTCCACCCGCGCCCCATGCACGCCCGCTGGCCTTCCGCGCGCGCGCCCGCTGGCCTTCCGCGCCATGCGCGCCCGCTGGTCTTCCGCGTGCGCGCTCGCTGTCCTGCTGTGCCATGCGCGCCCGCTGGCCTTCTGCGCGCCTTGGCCTCCGCGTAACACGCGCCCAGTGCCGCGCCCATGCCACATCCATGCCCGCGCCTTGCGCATCCATGCCGCGCCCTTGCCGCATCTTGCCGCGCCTATGCCACGCCCATGCCGCGCCTTGGCAGAACCTTGGCCGCAGCTTTGCCGCGCCTATGCCGCCCATGTCGTGCCCATGCGCTCCCATGCCGTGCCCATGCGCGCCCATGTTGTGCCCATGCGCTCCCATGCCGTGCCCATGCGCGCCCATGTCGTGCCCATGCCACACTAGGTTGCGCATCTGTGTTTTGACCCAAGATCCACCTGGATCAAATATATGTAACTTATTCTATGCTAATTGTATAGGATGATTATAAGGATGATTGATTTTTTTTGTGTTTGTAAAGTTGGTGCTTTTTCCATCAGTAGAAGGTATATTTCTTTGAGCTCTTTATAAGATGTTTCTTATTGTTTAAATTTGGCATACAATATGTTTTTTTCGCTAGATTGAAGCTTTGGTTTCTTTTGTTTCGTTTTGCTAATTGATCTGCCTTGGGCTTCCTATATGCAGCTTAGATTTTTTTTAAGAAGTTTCAATTGATTCTCATGATCAGAAACTTTTGTAGCCACATAAAGTTTGTGGGGTTAGCTTTATTATCATTTTAAGGCAAAGGACAGTAGGTCCCTGTAAGGATGTGAGCCTAGAAAATTGATGTAATGCTTAATTCTTATGTCAAAAGATGATGCTTTTTTAACAATTTCTGGAATATTGATGAAGTCTCTTGTAGAAGAAGATAGTTGGCTTAAAATTTTTAAATATTTTGCATGTTACGCTAGTATATGTAAAGTGTGTCTCTCTTTAGCAAAAAAAACAAAGATATGCATTTGCTATTTGTTTATTTGCCAAAGCAAATGCATTGTGATTAGTGACTGCTAACATTTTAGTTGGTAGCCTATATGAAATTTTGGAAGTGAACTTCTAAAGTTCAATATTTGTGTTCATGCTTCTTCTCATTTGTAAGAAATTAGTCTTTTTTGCTTACAATGTATGTCTTTACTAGATGATTGAAGTATGAGTTTTAACCTTTTGAGCATTGCAGAGGTGGCCTATGACTATAGCATGTTAGTTCGGACATCTAGATAGATGTGGCACTTAGTTACTCGTAGGTATAACATATGAGTCGTATTTATATGTTACGGATATTTTCGTCACCTGAGTGAGTATAGGGGGCAGGATTGTCAGGTTTATACTCTAGGAGGGATGAGTGGATGGTAACATGGTTTATACTCTAGGTTGTCAGGTTTATACTCTAACATGGTTTTATACTTTGCTCTACGTAGTGTGTGAGGGTGCTGCCTGCGCTGGTTGTACTTGGGATAGATGTGTTGCTGCGACACTAGACCTGTGTCATACGCGTGACTAGCATTTATAGTCGGTTTGTGAACTGGTCCTACCGTTTGCATTAGTATGCTTGTTCTTGTTTGCATGGGGGTTGGGACGGTTATTTCTAAGATCTATAAGCAGGAATCATATAGAACATGTTGGGTAAAACATGTGGTGTTATATGTGTGCTTGTAAATCTTGATTGGATGTCTCGGTATATTCCATGTGGTTGGATTAGCATGCTAGGTATATTGCTTGCCGTCGGTTGAGCACTAGGGCTTTATGCTAGATTACACTCTTGACGGTGGTTTGTGAATGCTATTTTATGCATGAGATTGACATTGCCTAGACATGTACGCGAACGGGTGTTCTAAAAATGCATGCGATAGGAGTGTCGGAATATGATACGATTCCCGATGCATGGGGAGCACGTTATGTATATATATATATATATGTTTGCTTGGATGAATATCGAGGTGTGTGACCTAGATGATATTCTTGGTAGGATTGCTTGTGTGATAACATATTTAGGTTTGGCCTACCTTGCAATGTATTTGAGTGCTTTACTCTAGTTATGCATGTGGTAGATGTTACGATAAGTTTTAGGCGATAACACTTGGACGGTTTACTTTACATTACTATATATATAGTAGGAGTAATATTGTATGGCCATAATTAGGCTTGTTTGTCCCTTGTTCTGGTGGGTATGTAAACGTGTGACTATTATTACCCTAAGTATAGAATGGGATGGGATGTGCACATGTTAGTTTTGTCTGGTTGAGTATATGGGTGGGTTCCCTGGTCATACTAGTGATAGACTGATTTGTGGGTATGTGAGTGGTGTTTCCTCTGTATGTTTTAGCATTGGATTTATACTTTACATGTGCTGGTCATATTTTTTATATGATTTATGTGGTTGAGCATGTGGATTTACGATTTTTCTACTATGAATAGTGTATGAGTATGATT
>MJHO01000642.1:0-19437 GCA_002076135.1 Xerophyta viscosa | reverse complement strand
CCGGCGAGCTTCGACGAGCGTTGTGGGTGGTCACGCGATCACCTCTACACCTCGAGGACGACGGTGGTGATACCTGTCAGGGTCAACTCATTGGCCGATCAACCTCCCTCTCCCTCTCTTTCTTTCTTCTTCTTCTTTCTTTCTTTTTCTGGTTTCCCTTGTTTTTTTTCTGCTTTCTTTCTTTCTTTTTTTTTTCTTTTTTTTTGTTGTCAGCCTCCCCTCCTACTGCAAGCCTTCACCCCCCCTTTATGAAAACCTCCATTCAATCTATGGTCCAAAGTGCAAAACAAAATAATAATGACATAGCTTATGTAGGAAATTTGACTTTAAACGCCCTAATAATTAGATACCAATTTTGTTTATTAACCGGTCGATAGGGTGCTAAATTTGACTTTGATTTTATCCATCAGGTAAAGCCTGATAGCGAAAAGTTTAATTACGGGTACTGAAATTGACTTTTGGACGAAGCGAGGCCCTTAAAATATCGACTCGAGAAATATTTGAGTTAAACGACTAGACTAGAAAATAAGGAAAATCGTGGCGTGTAATTGAACTTGAATTGGAACTGACCACGGGCACGGTTGAAATTTAATTGACTTGTGAGCGTAACCGATATATGTGGACCAAATGCACGCTTACGGCCTGGACAAAATGTGGTGTCGACAGGAATTAATTTGGCGGGTGCCAGGTGGTAACAGTAGAGCAGCAAGGTGAAGAAATGAACGGAAGCCCAATGCCAGCATGCAAACAACCGGCGTAAAGTCAGAACTCCCCAGCCCGAGAGTGATGAGCCCGATCAGAAGAACTCGGCCGCCGAATGTAATACTCTGGAGGAATGCGATTGGAGCGCTGGAACTCAGACACTTCTTCTTTAGTAATAGTACTTTGGGTATGATAGACACCTCTACGACCAGTACGAGAAGAAAACGCCATGAAAGCAAGCTCAAGCGAAGAAGAGGACTGAAGACAAGCGCGGGAAAACGAATTCCAGATGATGAAGGAAGAAGATGAACAGTGAATGTCGAAAAAGTAACCGTAAGTGGGGGGGTTGTAAACAACATTTATGACGGTGATGATGAAAATCGTAACCAATTTTCGAGAATATCTTCGGTAGTTATACAAATCCCTGAATACCAGCAGCATAACAGCAAACACACCAAATATCCACCACGGGGGATAAGACCCGTATGGGGAGAAAGCTGCAGGAAATCAAAGGACAAGAAGTTGATTGACGGTCCGCACAGAGAAAAACGACAAGAAAAGGGAGAACAGTCCTAAATCATATCCACAACGATCGGAACTAGTATGGGGAGAATGACTTGAAGGGACATTATAAAGTACTTTCGAGGGAGAACGCTAAATCCTTTTTACTCCAAAAACTGCCAAAGGCAACTCCATGGTAAGAGAACAGACCGAAGCAGGAGAACACTACCAGCTAAAGGACAATTCGAAAACTTTTACAAAGATTTTTCGAACTGGGGGACTTATGATGGAGTTGCAAACTGTTCGAGCGCGAGGCGTCACCCGAACGGTTATAACAATTGAACATGAAGACTTAGTATATTATACAGAGATGAATCAGTTACCTAATTAAGAAGAAAGCATTTAGAATTTAGGACGGCGGTTTTATTAATGTATAAATACTTAGAATCTAGCCCTAAATGTCAGATCTTATACTATGCTATCTCCCCTCAACCCTAATAACAAAAGAGTGCTCTCCTTTCCTGTGGACGTATGCATTCTCACCGAACCACGTAAGTCAGGTATTTTGTGATTGTTCTCCGTCCATCATTTTCTGATTCCTAAACTTAATTAACCATGAACCATCCATTTAAATAGATTTTAATATTTTATTATATGTCGATTAGGAAAGAGATGGAAATAAATAGAGAATAAAATAAAACAAAGGATAGCACACAGTGGCCATCTTGGGCCAGCACGTGGTGTGTCAACATGCATAGCATTGATGATGATTTGGAGACATGCATGAGACAAATAATTTATTTTAATTTTTTAGTAAGCCAGGGCAAACAATCCTCACTTCTTTATTAATTTAGTTGTTTATTAATTTAGTTGAACTGAAATAACTTGCGTCAAAGGCCAAAATACAACGCATTTGTGGTGGAGGATAATCAAAATAGTGAAAGCCAGTTGTCAAAAGAGCCCAGTGATAGCTAATTGTTCTGCCACCTGATTAGCTTCTCTAAAAATATATTGGATTTATATTTGCCAACATTTGCAGAATAGGTGTTTGTATGCCTAAACAAGATTTCTGTGTGTATTCATATTGTAATGTCTATGACAGTTGTAGAATTTTCCAGCAACTCCAAAGCTCAGCCTCTATGTGGGCACAGAATCTCTGCCCATGCGCGCACCACTCCCACAGCCCCGCCACCAGAATATCTCCTTTCTTCCCTAATCCAGCACCTCCACAACAGCTCAGCCTCTATGTGGGGCAAATTCTGCCCTGCGCGCCCGCGCACCATTATTTGGTGCGCGGGCGCGTCAAAAAAAAAAAAATTTAGGGTTATTTAAAAAAAAATTAATATAAAATTTATAAATTTTGAAGAAATCTACAAGTTTTATTAAAAGTTTTTAAAAAATACTTCTAAATAGGTGTTTTTGGATTTCAAATATTAACGGGTATTAAAATAGTTTTAAAATCCACTTCAAACCCGTGACTCTTTTGATGGTGCGCAGGGCAGAATTTGCCATATCGTGGACCCCAAATTTGTACTGAAACCTCCCTCCCAATTTCCTTCCTCATCTCGTATAACACACCCACAGTTGCTGCTCCGTCTTCTTGCTAAAAGCTTCATGAGAGTTAAGTTTGTACCATTGAACTGAATAATATTCAGCTAAAATTGAATGATTAATATTCAATTGACTGTATGGGACCATAATATTCAGCTGAAATTGAATGAATCCATATATGGACGTATTAACATGAACTGCGATTGTCCACGTTAGGATTTCCATCTCACCGTATACTTTGTGGAGAATAACGGATATATTCAAACAGAACGATTAGAACTAATTATTGCCAGTCCGACATCATCTATAATTATATCTGCTATGACGGTTATACAAAAATATACCGATAATATAGGAAATTTTTCTTAATAATTTCAAAAAAAAAAAGAACTGAGATTAACTTGTATGGAATCAATACATTCAGCCATCCAATTCAACACAAATTAAATTGAGGTCGACATCGAACATTTGGGCCGATGCAGTGCATATAGCCCGTCCATGCATCTAGAATTAGAGATGAGGTGGCTGTCTGCAATCAGAAAGGGTCCTCGCATCAAGTTCATGAACATTAACTTAAGACATATTACACAAGAATTCATGTAAACCGAATTCTTAATATAGATTACAAGAAAAAGTTTGAGCCAATAATCAAAATCTCCACTGTTGCGCGTGCCCAACAAGAGTATTACAACATCTCAGTGATAAGTTCCGCCGAAGCGAGATTTGGGGACGATAAGATGTACGTAACCATACTTCGTGAAAGGCTGTTTGTACCCAATAACAGTACTAATACCTCCCAAAGCGTCGGTCGGGGCTGGGCGTGGGAATTTTTCGCGAGTGAGTCCTACGGAGGCGTCGCGTCGAATTTCACGGATTTCACCACGATAATCTTAAAAAAAAAAAAAAAAAAAAAGGAAAAAAAAAAAACAACTGTGCACTATTACCTCCAGTTAATGGTAGATAGCACCCATAGAAAGCAGATGAAAATGCCGTTTGGTTCAATCTTCGACCTTAGTTGCGGGTGGCATGGTTCTCCAAATTCCAGCCAAAATGCTGCCATACACTGAATGGCAAATGCTCGAAACGGCACACGGCACAGCAGTGAGAGGATTTCCAAAATGCTGACCAGCAAGAACTACTCCGAGCACAGAATTCTAAAAGAACAAAGAATGAGATTAGCTACCAAAATTAGTTGCATTCACATTATCTTTTTTTTTTTTTTTTTTTTTTTTTTTTGAGCATTTTAGCATCAGGCTGAAATCTCTGTCCGTAACAGGCCATCTTTTTGAGCGACCGTCGTAACAGATAAACCCACAGATTGCACCGATCCATGTTCCACCAATCGAGGGATCTCATCCTTACGGGTAGGACAGACCACGGTGCACGCCCACGAAGGGACCTCAAACCGGTCCATTACGCTCCCAATGAGGTGCAACGGAGGAAACCCCCCAACACACGCTCGCGGCATGATGCCCGTGGGATTCGAACCCGGAAGGCACGGTTTCTGAGCCGCGCGCCCCACCATTCGTCCCACGGGCACGGGACGCATTCACATTATCTTAATCGTATCGGTTTTAGTTTGTTTTGTTTTACCTGCATTCCGACTTCAATGGATATGGTTCGTGAAGAAGATACATCGATTCCTAACATCCTTGAGAGAATGTAACCAAAGAAGAACCCTGAGCCATGAAGACAAAAAACAGCGAGAACAACTTGCAACCCAGACGAGAGAATGGCAGATGCATTTTGGGCGATGGCACTCCCGCAGAGAATGGCTACAGTGGCAACAGCAACGAAAGGCATCACCGGCGAAACCCACTCTACGAGATTGTTGCAACACTGGTTTAGGAGAGCACCTACCAAAACTGGAGCAAGCACCACCTAAATAGAGAGAGAAAACGCGTACGCTAATTTTCATGCAGTATAACATCAATATCAAGCAAGGGTTTTTGTGCCGAGTCGAGCCGAGTTTCGGTAAACTCAGATCCTGGCACGTACTGATAGTGCCATGCCGATATATTTTATTTGTTATTTTTTTAAAATAAAAATAAACAACTAAAAACTTAATTTACAAAATTTCAAATATAAAATTTTTTGACACGTGCCGTGTCGACAATTACCGGAACAGGCACGTGCCGCCCGGCACGGACTGTACCGGCCAGCATCGAAAACCATGATATCAAGTAATACTCGCAGCATAGTACCTGTACTGTGGACATAAAAAGCCCCACAGGATCCACTGCGACAAACTGTCCGGCAAGTTTGGAAGTCAAGAATGGTGTCATTACCTGCAAGTAATAAATATCACAAAGCTTCCATTAAATGTATAAATGGAAATTGGCGACGAGATATAGCAGAATACGTACTGCAGCAGTAAACGTGCTTGCGGCAGTCATCAGCACTGAGAGAGCCACATTTCCCCTGTAAAATAATGTGATGGAAGAATTTTAGTTAGAAATTTCTTTCTGGTCTTGCTGGACACCCAAAAACAGCCCCGTTTGATTACCGTGCTAAATATGTCACAATGTTACTTGCCGTTCCTGGATAACCATAAAATGAGAAATGATTGTCTTACAAGAAAACAAATAGACAAAATAAATAAATAAATAGAAAAAGTATCCACAACCTCCTGGACAGCATGCAACAAGAATTAAACCAGCAGCATAGTATGATGGCAATCCTAAAAGCTTGCTCACGAAGAATCCAGACAAAGGCATCACCTGCACAGCCATACTTTACTGGCCAAATTTAAAACAATAATTACACACCATATAGAGATGAAGTGAGGAGACCCACACTAGACGAATTCGTCCATGAGATGTGATCCGCTAGCTAGCACCATAAAGTACCAGAATACAAAATCTAAAGACTTCGAAAATTCCCACGCCTCAACACAGCTTCTACTTGAACACTGCCTCACGCAGACAGCGAGCATCTTGTCAAGAATACTTCACACACTTTTTAAGGTCTTTCAAATATGCTAGTTACTCATGCTTCAGATACCTCCCATCCAACACCTCAGCCAAGCACTCTACCAACAAACAGTAATGCGAAAGTTACCGCACTCCAAGACACGAGAAGTAAAGCAGCTACAAAACTCCACGAATATTAATAGTCATAACACGTAATATTGAAATACACTACGATGCACACCAACACTGGGTGGAAATTCTACAAGCTAAGAATATCAGAGCAATAACTCATTTAATCAAGTAAATGAGAATTATAACCGCTCTATGCCAGTTTAAGCATAATCACAAATAAATTGTCCTAAAATCAGCTGTTAGAATGCTATCTAGGTTGCGCAAAATGATGTATCCTGTTAATGATACAAGGGTGTTATGTAATATCAATCTTAGCATGTGATATCTATGCTCTTCTGGTTTGTCAGTATTGGACATTTATTCCTCA
This sequence comes from Xerophyta viscosa, assembly GCA_002076135.1. Classification (NCBI taxonomy): domain Eukaryota; kingdom Viridiplantae; phylum Streptophyta; class Magnoliopsida; order Pandanales; family Velloziaceae; genus Xerophyta; species Xerophyta viscosa. The sequence goes on along the minus strand of MJHO01000642.1, from coordinate 13,272 downwards.
TTAAAGATAATATCCTTAATTGATGAAATACATGGCAATCTCTATACTTCTCAAACTGAAGAATTTGGTGATTAAGGTCAAACAATCCTCATTATTGTGTTGGTATGTTGGATTTCAGGAACCGAAAAGACACAAATGCCATTTAGTCCCTAAAATGGTGAACTGAACAAGACAATTAAGTGCTCGAAGTGCACATTGGATCAACTAAGTCCAAAATCGATATATCATGCAGCACCGGTATCAATGATATTACCCATAAGTGTTACTATATAGTGCCTCCATGTCATGTTAAATGATGGACTATTCTTAAGAACTTCCAAAGCAAATGCGCATGTGCCACCTTCAACTGGAGTTACTCAAGTACCTGAGGTTCGTAAGAGTTGATATAGTAGCACAGATATGAAGGCCGGTGGGCTAGTGATTTAGCAAAATGATTTACCCAATAGACATTCTTGTATAGATGAGCTTAAACATAATACAGGAGATTGGATAGGGTCAAGCAAGGTTTAAAGTACCATTTCGTGCCGAGTTTCGGTAATTCCAAACTCGTTACGTGCTATGCCGACCATGCTGATAATAAAATTAATTTTTATACTTTTATTACAAAAGTTAAAAAAAATGAAATAATAAAATTAAAATAAAATAATGGCTTATTCTTCTCATTTCCTCCTCTTCCTCCTATTTTTCTTCTAATCCCTTTTCTTTCTTTAGGAAAAAAAAATTTAAAAATGTTGTCGGGCAGCACGGCACGAAATGGGCCCCGTGCCGACCGTTCCGGAAAACGGCCATGGTGACCGTGCCAGTGCTGGATCCTCTCGAATCTAACATGTTCCAAGGTCAAGTAATTTGAACAACGAGAAACAATCCCTGCACCCTTTCTTTTCCTGAACACCTTAGTCTATTAGATGTTCGGATTCGTGATTCTAAGGTCAAAACACAAGTTCCTTCCTCAATCAGACTGCAATAAGCATAACTGTAACAAGGCGAGCATAAACATACGAAGTAACAAGGCAAGCAACAGATAAGCCTACGGATGGCACCTGGCCATGTTCCACCCATCAAGGAATCCCAGCCTTTCGGTATGGCAGAAGGCCCTTGTTACCATCCATGGGATACAAAAGGGATAAATCCCCAACTCCCAAAGCATAACTTAAAACCAATATGAATGTAATTCTTACTCCATGAAACAAAAAGATAAGAGTAATGCAAGATGCTTCCACAATGGAAAAGAATAATCCTTACTGCTATCATGAATGTAATCTTTAAAGAGGCATTTACAAATGAAGCAGCATGATATATTATCTCAAAACATAAACTTCAAAAAGATGCATCGACAAATGAAGCAACACATGAAATACAGTAATGCTACCTAAATAAGGTGTGAACTACAAGTACATTCCCAATGCAATCATCAACTTTAAATTACAAAACAAAGGATTTGGGAGATAACAAGTATACAGTATACTGGAGGGTGAAACCGGTGATGAGCTCCCGGGGCATCAAGAGCGCGTCCTTCAAGTCTTGGAGTGTCAATGTCATGCCCATTCCTGCGCCACCTCAACCAGAATTAGTAATTAGCTCGAATAAATGAGGGTTTGGAAGTTGACTTTTTGATGTAAGGAAGCAAACATGTAACATCTTTAATTGTCCTACGGCAGATCTGAGGATTGCAACTGGATCATTTACTAGGTCAATAACTGCTACTTCAACGGGCTATCCAGCTAGAACTTGGAAGTACGAGAAAGTGATTGTGTGGGATCTTTATTCCGATGCCATCCATATCTTCCTTAGGTAATCAACGGCAAGGCCTTAATTGTCCTTCCAAAGGGGCGGCGGGGGTATTTTTGTTCCCCTAGGTTTTATCCTAGACCACATTGCGCCCATAGGTTTTAAGTTGTTTCAAAGTTGAAAGTACCCATAATTTAATTATCTACTACTTTTAATTGAAACAAAAAAAAGGCCTTTCTTTTGTCCACGATATGTTATTAGCGTCAAGCCAAGAGTGAAAATCGATAGCAGTTCATTGGTAAATGGTCATTTTCAATTAATTAAACAAAACAATGAGCTAAAAGAGCGCATTTGAAGCAACTCAAACCAGGGTGCAATTTGGTTGAAATGAAATCTACGGGTAAATCGATACAACCTTGAAAACATAAGGGGGAAGCCATAATAACCCTTACTTTATCTAGTGCCAAATTAGTCATTGAACCGCTAGTAGGCTAGTAGCATGCCGCAGCAGCCCTTGCATTCTACTCTCTGTTAATTTTGTTACTAAATTTATGTTTTGTCGGTACAGCTGGTAGGCAAAGCCTAACCTTGCATTCCCACGCCATGTCTGTGCCATCTTCGCCATGTTACTAAACATACTGATATAGACTGTACAAATCGGAACTATACGACTCAATGTAATAATCATTGATTTAGCAATATAGCTAGCTATGCAATCAAATGAGAATTACCGAGCATGGTAAGAGTGATTCCTATGATCTGCCAGCTACGGCTGACCCATCCAAAAGATGCCGGATTTCGAAGGCCGAGAAAGCAGGCAAAGCTCACCCACAAAGGAAATCCTAGAGATAGAATCTCCCCCGCCTTGACCACCATCTGGCGCACACCTCCGGCGCCGCTGTTGCTCGCCGGAGCACCGTCAGAAGCGCTGGCTCTAATGATCGACGAAGTGGATGTTGATAGCGGTGCGAATCGGAGTCGGGTTTGGTTGTCGGAGGAAAAGCCAATGAAAGGCATTGAGGGATTGGAGCGTAAAACATAAGTGCTGCATTTGTAATGGTCATTTGAGATGGCAGTGAGTTGGGCGAGCGGTGGTGGAGGAACACGCCGGAGAAGGAGCGCTGCCGCCATGGTCAGTGGCCTCTGGGACACGAGGTGACAAATCCGACTTCACTGGAACAAGAAAATGACAATCAAACCAAAGTAAAAACTAAGTTCATTCTATGGGGTTTTATCGGTTGACCGATCAGAATTATCGGTTGATCGATAGTTCATAAGAATTTTATTTCAAGTTAACTAACACTATCTGTGAGGTCCGTGAATTTCGTTCCCTTGTTTTATATTACTATTTGATACATGCTTGGCTACGTGTCCGATAGAAATTCTCGGTTACAGATTTCTAGACACGTATGTGTGCGTCGGTATGCGAGTTTTGGTTCGCGTAATGACTTAAATCTGTTTGTGCTATGCAGTGAGGTTTCGGTCGACCGAAATCGAAACCCATTTTCCGGTCGACCGAAAGTATGCGGATGAACGGGTATAAGTCAGGTCAAGCACGTTTAGGCGAACTCATTTCTTTCCCTCCGAGCCAGACACGAGTGAGTGAGTTCCCAGAGCTTCTCCTACCATCCTTGAGTGCTAGAGGGGTGTTGGGAAGGATTTGATCGCGAATTTGAGTTCCCGGAGTCAAGAGCTACGCTTGGATACCAAATTCGTCGAATTCGATCGAGATTTGGTGCGTAGGAGATTCTTGGGTTTCTTACTCGAGGTTAACGATGCTTGCTTTCTATGTAATTGCCTTGGTTTATGCTTTGCATGTATTTTTCATGCTTATTATGTGATTTATGGTATGTGTAAATGAGTAGAATCATGTTAGGATTTTAACCATAGATTTGTCATACTCATGTTACTTGTCTTATCCCATTACATGGTTTTATAGCATATTTTATGTGGATTAGTATGTGGTTGTGGTACGGTTTTACTATGGAGAGTGTTTAAGTATTATTACTTGATAGAGACTTTTAGTAGAATGTGATGTACTTGTATAACATGATATTTATGTGTTGTTCTACATAACTATGTATGCTTTGAGAAGGATTATTATGTCTGGCATGACGGATAGCGTAGTTGTATGTTTACTTGGATAAGTACGTGTGCGGACTTGCCCTACGGTACTTAAATAAACACGGTAGTGACTTGCGCTTAGGTGCCTAACATGTTTGTTTCTACCCGGCTGAGTATGTGAGCGGATTTGCTCTAGTAATACTCTTGGTAAGATGGATTTAAGATTAGCGCGGTTTAGTTGTATGTTCATCTAGTACCCCGCATTCGAGTGGTTTGCCAACTAGGGTGACGGTATGATGGACCGATTACAACGTGAGTGTTTAATCTTAATATACGATGTCTCCATTGAGGCCAGTGGGCATAGTGATATTGCCCTTGGCTAGGGTGGTTCCTACGGAGTGCGAGGCTCGGAGTCACACCGTCCGGACATTCCACAACCGCCGAGTAGCTCTCACGGGATGTTATGAGATTGCCCTTGTTGTAGGTTTGGTACACCGGATGTGCACTAGTGGCTTGGATACCAGACCTTGGTACCGGATCGGGGATCCGGGTTCTTTGGGGGTCATTCCGGTACTTAAAGTAAATAAGAGAGGACTAACTGGTTCGGGTTAGTAATTTAACCCTATCTTAATCCAGAATAATCAATGGAAATAATATGGTTTGGAGTCGCCACCTAATTTTATGGATATTCGGATATTTAACATATAGATATGGTAGCTTGTATGTGATGAATGGCTTATGTCTTTATGCTTGTTTTGCCTTGAATGGCGGATGCTTTTAGGTATGTTCATTTGTATGTTTCTCTTGTTGAGATGTTGGTGATGCCCGTGGTACATTGGTTTGGAAATGTAATGGCGCCGTTCACTAAATCTGTGATGACTCACGCTCTTCGTTTCCTCTTTTTTTAGATCCAGGTAGTCGCAGGAAGGCGCCGGCCGAAGGTACCTAGGCGGCTTAGTGTGAGCTAGAGGAAAATTTGTTTATAATACTTTTGAGGTATAGAGTTTGGGGTTGAAGTGTTAGTTACAAACACTTGGAAATGCATATGTTGTATACCTTGTCTTGTTTAGATAAAACATTGTGTAAGATGTTTAAAGGAAGTACTAACGCACATATGTGGTGTGAGCATATTTTATATCACGTATAGGTTGTTATACATGTTTCGGATAGGTATTTTGTGGTTCAAAATGAGATATGAACCCTTATGTAAATACCTTTAAGTATTTTGGTATAAAAACACTTTTTTTGCTTAAGTATTGATTTTGGGATTCAAATCAAGTTTGAAAGTTTTGAGCATGTGTATTTGTGTATGATGCAGGTTTGTGCATGTTTAGATCCACACTTTTTATGAAAAGCGTGGATTTTGGGTACTTGGGTAAATCCAAGTTTTAAATATGTTTTTGCTAATATCTGACATTACGGTCGAACGCAGATTCATATCGGTCAACTGAAAATGCTCGGTTAGGCTGAAAACCTGTATTCAGGATTTTCGGTCGACCGAAATTGTCAATCGGTCGACCGAAAGATGGCTCTAGAATGATTTTTGGAAAATTGATTTAAAATGTAATTAAAATAGTTTTTAAGCTTTTGGAAGGTTAGTTGGGACATACCTAAGATGTCTAACACTCCCCAAAATTTATAAAAAAAAATATTATTTTCGTGTTTAATTTTGAAAATAGTTTTAAACTGAGAAGTAGTTGTGAACCTTATTTAATTTTGAAAATAGTTTTAAACTGAGAAGTAGTTGTGAACCTTAGATTGCTTTGGATTCTTATGTATAAATGAGGGAGATTGAATGCACTTGGATTCCTCTAGCAAGCTATGATGGGTTCATGTGGAGAAAACCGCCACCCTCGCGGGCACTCGCCACGTGTCCGGTAGTCTAGACTTGAGCTCAGGATTTTCTTGAAAAGAGTTTCAGTTACTTAATTGTAATTGTGTTTTGAAAACCATACGCTTTATTTTAAAGCTTCTGCATGTGCATGTAGTTTGGCGTTGATACGCTTGGCGAACCCGGGTTGCAGGCCGCCGCACTATCGGTCGACCATTTATCTTTTCGGTCGACCGAAACTTCAGAACTTGAAATTTCAAAAATAAAATGGGGACTTCTCTAGTACCCAAATTTCTTTATTTTTTTTTATCACGAATACATTTTTAACATGCACACACAATTGTATCATACTTAGATACATGCGCACAAACTTGCAAAGATGACCTTTTACCTCAAAATCACCAGATATGCACATATGGTTTTTTTAGAAAAAAATACGGAAATAAGAATTAGAGGATCAATTTTTCATTTAAAACCAATGATGGGGATCCAAAACATGTATAATACTCTATGCATGGCTTTACATATAATCCACATACATAATGCAAGTTAGTACTTCCATTTACAATATTTACACTACATGTCATATCTAGCACACTCCCTAGCGCATTACATTGTCGCCTATAACGTGGGTGTGTGAAGCGTGCGAAATACATACTTAGCAATTGCGGGGTATACCTCAAAAACACAAAAGAACCCCCGCTCTCTGCTAGTCGTCTAGACACCTGCGGCTGGTGCCTTCCTATGATCAGTGGGATCTGAGATAAGAGTAAACATTAGGAGTGTGAGTCTAACTAGACTCAGTGAGTGGTTTAAATACATTCCAAGCCTATACTCACCCAAATAACATGCATAATGAATAATATATGCAACAACAAAGCATAACTTGCTTAGCAACATAATATGTCATCTATTAATCGATTACCCATCCCCAATCAATTATGCTATTGAATGTCTGGGACCATAGTAATATCAAACCATTATGCACTAATCCAATTGGTTAGTCTTTCTTCTTTTATTTAGGTACCAGATCGACCCAAACTAGGGTATCTTTGTCTAGTACAAAGGTCAGGGTCTGTCGCAAGTAGGGCCGAAAACGAGCCGAGTTCGAGTCGAGTACCTTCGAACTCAAGCTCGGCTCGGTAGACATAGCTCGAGCTCGAGCTCGACGAGCTTCAATGATCAGAGGCTCTAACTCGGCTCGCGTACAAGAAAAATCCGTACTCGAGGTCGGCTTGAATTGCTTGAATTCGAGCTCGAATTAGGAAAAATCTAGAAAATTGAGTTAGTATCCCGTGATTAAAAGTGAACTACTTTTATTTCATTGCAGGCTGTCTAAGCGCTTCCAAAATTATACACCAAAGCATCAAAGCTAACTTACCTTCATATGATTCGCAAAAATTACGACTTGTGTTTATGTCTTGCGTCCAAAATTAACAAATGAAGCAGCCTGTCACAGTAGCAGGAACTGATTTTCAAAAATTACAGTGAATCATTCCTTGCTGCATATAATTCTATATGATTCTATACAAGGATACAAAATGATATGAACTCATCTCCGGCCAACATTCTCAAAATAATTGTGATTCATAAACTTGCTGCATTAAGTGATGGGAAGCTTAATCACTGTCGGTTTTTTGTCTCTTCCCTGAAAAAAATAAACAGAATAAACCATTAGAAAATTTGTTAGTTAGAACTAATCAGTTTCTTTAAATAAACAAAATTAATTTCATGTACAACATCATTATATTTAGAACTAATCAGTTAAACTATCAGTATTTGTGGATGGTTTGAGCTTACATCATTATTAGGACTAAGCAGGTTCTTTAAGAAAAAAAAAAATCTTATATACTTACAATACTTTTCTTTTTTATCCCATGAAGATTGCGTAACCAATCACCGCCACATAACAATGCTTGCACCGTATCCGAGGCCAAAGAAGCACGATAAGTATCTATGACTCTACTTCCAGCACTAAATGTGGCTTCTGAAGCAGCAGTACTAATAGGAATGGCTAATATATCTGCAGCCATTTTTGCTAATATACGATATTTTAATTCATTTGTCTTCCACCATCCCAAAACATTAAATGAATTAGCAACACTTGTGTCAACAATGTAACATCCTTCTTCAAAATAAGTTTCCAAATCAGACTTTTGGAGTTGTATAGTCTCAATAGACCTTACAAACTTCTGAAATTTTGACCATCCTTTGGAAGAACTAGATCGAACATCAGTTGCATAGGTTGTAGTAGACAAACGATCACTCGGTTCACCACAACGAGCATCTTGCATAGCCACATATTCCGTAAAAACCTGGCATAAAGTATCTTTAACTCCCGAAAAAAAAATTTTTCTACTTCATTTGCTGGGAAAACCTTTGGAAACCAAAATTCAATCACTCTCATTTTGCACCTGGGATCTACTACAGGCAGACAATCATCATTAATAATTACACTTTCGCCCCAATACTTATCAAAACTTGCTTTTTCATTTTAATCACCACATTCGTAACGGGATGAAAGCCATTTTCACTTATAGTACTTAGTCTGTCTCATCCAACAGAAGTTTAAACTATGTAAACTGTACATTACACAAGTTTGATGTCGATACGTCACTTCCGGATTATGATACTTTGTCACTGCATCTGCAGAACACCTTCGTAGAATTTCAAACATATTTGCTCTACTTTTATCCAATCCTTCACCTCATTGGACAGTACTTGTACTCATCTCCACTTTCTTAAAGTTGGAAAGTCAGTTTTAAATTAAGTTCAGCAATGAATACGCATCCTCGTACGTGAATCTCGACCAACGGTCTCGTTTTCATCAACTCAGTGATCATGCTTTCTACATCGGGAGCGTTAATTGTTCTTGTCACTATTTCAGAGAACACTACAAACAGCTGTACTCACTTTGATTCGAATAGTTAACACTTTCTCCGGACAATTTGCACATCGATCATTCTTAACTCTCACCTCTAGGGCCATCTTGAACCATAAGATTCAAAATATGCGCACAACATCTCACATGAAATAGTTTTCCTCCACATACCAACTTCCTACTAGTCGAGAAATCATCCTTTAGCCTTTGTATTGCTTTGTCATTACAAGAGGCATTATCAACTGAGATTGAGAAAATTTTGTTCACAATTCCCCATTCTTTTGTGCACTTGTGAATAGCATCAGCAATTTCTGTCCCACGATGTGGAGGAAGTAAATGAAAGAAGTTCAAAATCCTCTTTTGTAATTTCCAATCGGAATCAATAAAGTGCCCGGTAATAACCATGTAGCCAATCTTCTGATTCTTTGATTTCCACAAATCTGTTGTGAGACTAATTCTTATGTACCTTCCTCCAACAATTTCTTTTAACTGTCTAATTCTCATAATTTCATAAAGAGCCATAGGTTCATCACTCTATTCGACTTACTTCTTTCCATTGCGGCTGATTAGTCCTCATGAAGAAATTAAAGCCTTCTTCATCAACAATAGAAAATGCATGCTCGTTGCATTACTATCCAATGAATGAGACGCCTCTCCTTCATTTTACTTGATCAAATTTTCCATCTATAATAGCAGGGATTGGAACTAAACTGCACTCAGTAGAATCTCAGTCAACAGGCTGAAAGCTAATCATCTGTTGATCCTTTTGAAGAACCTTGCGCTTTCCATCTAATTTTTTAAATTCTTGACAAATGAACTAGGTTGAACCACTTGTACAGATATGACAGCACAAGACTTGCAATAATTACACTTTCTTTTGTAGGTTTATTTGGAATGTCCACAATATCGTGATTCAGCTTGCCGATTAGCAATTCGTGATTCTGTGAGCTTGCAGAAGCAGATATGTAATTGTAAACTCATCCCAAACTATAGAGGTCTTGCGTCTCTTAGTTACTCAAATTTAGTTGAGCTGCCTTCCTCTCCACCATTTTTAATTGAGTATATCCGTTAGTAGCACTACTCTAGAGCTTAGCGCAGCGAATATCTACCACCATTGCCCATCAGCGCTGTTTTTCTTTTTCTTTTTTTTTTTTCTACCTTCTCCCAAATTAGCACCATTGCTTTCAACCATTGGCATGTCATTTGACGACATCTATAACATTTTAGATACATCAAATATATATTAAAAAATTTCTAACTCAGAAAAAATCGCATTAAAAAATAGCTAATGTTAGCAATAATACAAGAGGTCATAATGTCACAATATCTCTTAAGTCATTTAAGAATTTGTTTTAGCAAAATCCCTTTAAATTCTCAGAAACAATATGTTTAATATCTCTGTTTTTAAGAATCTGTCGCAATATCTCTTTCACTCCCACCCTCTCTTTTTTAGCAAAATTCTTTTAAAATTTGCAATCTAATTCTCATAAAAATGAACTAAAATTACAGAATAAGAAAAAAAAATTCTCAGAAACATATAAAATAACAATATGTTAAGAATCAACAACTATTTAATTTATTTAGTCGAGCATGTAGATCAACTATGGTCAGAGAAAAAATCACATGAAAAAATTATGAAATAAAAATTAAATGGAAAACCTTGCAGCCAAACGATAATAACTTCGCACATGAGAATGAGACGATCCTTATAGAATTCGATTAGATTCTACCGCATATGATCGTACCTTAGCGGTTGGAGCGGCTGCCACGAGTGGAACGCGACTCGGGAGAGGCAGACAAAGAGGGGGCTGCTGCTGGAAGGAAAAAAACTTAGGGTTTCTAGCTTGCCCTATTTTGTTGGGTAAGATTCGTTAAGAATGGGAAAGAAGGGGGGGGGGGGGAATTCGCATGTCTTATTGGAGAAAGATGGAAAAGAGAATAAAAAGAAAAATAAAAATAAATTATCAAAAAAAAATATAATAAAAAAAGCTCGTATAGGCTCACGAGCCTAACGAGTCGAGTATCACAGTACTCAAGCGCGACTCATTTAGTTAACCGAGCCTGAACTTAAGCTCGAGCTCGACTCGAGCTTAATTATTATCGAGTTCGAGCCTAGCTTTAACGAGTTCGAGCTCGAGCTGCTCGTGAGTAGCTCGACTCATTTTCAGCCCTAGTCGCAAGTGCACCTAAGCGAACTCTCAACCTACAGTAGGGGCGACCCTACAACGTCCAGTGGAAGCTACTCGGCAGCTACGCAACCTCCGGACGGATGCGACTCCGAGCCTCGCACTCCGTAGCAACACACTTGGCCAAGGTGGTCTAAACTACGCCTATTGGTCTCTACTGAGACAACCAATTCTTGTTCATTCTCCTAAAAGTATCGTTAGAGTAATCGGCTCATATATCCGTCTAAGTAGAAGAAGACTTAAGGCACACCTCTCGTTGTCACTCTAACGTCTCTACCTAAGTATAGCTTAAGCAACCGGCTCACATACTTAATCTGGTAGATAAAAAGTTAACATACTAGTGTGTAATCCAAAACTAAGCATGTCAAAATACAAGTATAATCTACCAGGAGTATTTACTCAACAATTTTTTTCTAATACTCATCTAAATAGAATTACATATCATTCATATAACATGCTTTGCTTATAAATCATCTAGCGCAACATTCAAACATGAATATTTATATAATCTATGTCAAACTTCTAATATGTAAAATCATCCAAATCAACATGCTAGAACATACAACAAGTATCATACATTTGCTATACAAGCAAACACTTCACATGCATAAAAACCACTCACCTCAAATTCGACCTTAAATTCTCCCGCCTCAAAAACTCGGCAAAACTCGGGGAAATCGGTAACCATGCGTAGGCTACAACTCGACGAGTCCAAAACCAAGGTCGATTGAGCTCCAAAACTTCTAGAAGTGAAGAAATCAACTTTGGAACACTAAGCATCCACTCAAGCCGGTGGACCACGGTTTGGGAAAAAAATGAGATTGCACCCACGTCTAAGCTATATATATAGAGTCTACCAAAATATCGGTCGACCTTTTCAGTTTCAGTTGACCGAAACCGATAAGAAATGTATAAATAAGCTAAAGCACTACACGCTAGCTACTCGCGTTCAACCGCAAATACGTGTTTAGAAATTTCTATTCTTAGATATCTACTCTACATGTAACCATGCATGCAACACAAGTGGTAGTAGCACCAAAATACAAATAAGTAAAAACCACGGACTTTACACTAACAGATTACGTATCCACGATGTGTGTCTTAAATAATTAAAGATTATTTTAAAAATTTATTATTAGTTGAATTTATAACTTCTTTAAGTCAAAAGTACTTTTTATTCTTTCAATTATACTGATCTATTACAAATTATATTTCTTTTGAAAAGAATAAAAAGATAGATCTTAAAGAAATCTATATTCACAAATAAAAAATAATCTAATCTGAAAAACATATAGAGAATATAATTGAGAGATAAACACAAACACGAAAATAGAAGAACAAAGAGAACAAAACACACAGAAAAACGGTCGAGCCGCGTCCCCGCCGCTGGCCCAGACCTTCCAGACCCACCCACATCCAGTCGCGCAATTGCCACTGAAGCCGCCAACCATACTCGGATTAAGCTCTTATAGTCCCGCCACAGATCCCCGCCCTAAACTTTCGCCAAAAAAACCCCCCCCCCACAAAAGATTCTCCACGACGGCCGAACCTAAGTTCCCCCTCCTATCCAAATTCAAACACACAAAAATAAACACCTTTCTCAAAATTCGAATTCGTGCTCAAATTCGTTTTTACTGAATTCGTGCTCAAATTCGATTCGAGTTTTGCAATACTCGAGCTCGAATTAAACTTAAACGAGTTCAAACCCGCATTACTCATTAATAGCTTGGCTTGTTTTCATCCATAGGACTCATATATACCTACAAGAGGCAGGAAGTCTATTTCTATTATTAGTATTTCCGAGCGACAAAAAAATGTAACGTTATCCAAGTCAAAGACACGGCGCTTCTATATTTTATTCCTTTCAGCAATTAATATGTAGTCAGAAACAAGCTGGCCTCAAGAATGGAAGGATTAAAGTTTTGAAAAATGCTTGTTTCCCATTGCACCGTCAAAAAATTTAGAAAAAATTAATAGTTTATAGGATTAAACAAATAAAATTTAAAAATATTTTTTAAAAAAAAAATTTATATTATTTTTTTATAAAAAAATATTTCTAAATAGATATTGCAAAACTCTAATATTTAGCGGTTTTAAAGCTGATTTTTAAAATAGTTTTAAAATCCGTTTTAAATAGTTAAATTTTAGAGCTCTGAAAATATCTATTTAAATATATTTTTAATAAAATTTTAATAAAATTTTAAATATAAAATTATATATTTTATTAAAATATAATTTTATATTAAAAAAGTTTTTAAAATATTTTCAAAAATAATTTTTCTTTTTAATTATTCGAATTAAAAAATTTAGTAGATTTGTTAATGTCCGGATATTACTCTAAGCATGTGCCTTGACAAGAGCACCTCTATAAAAGCCCCGGGAAGGACTATGATGTGACCCATGACAAGTTTGAAGCATATGCAAGTCACGCATTGATGATTCGGAAACGTGCATGGGACATATAACATTGACGATTTGCCAAATTTGCCAAGGTTTGGCGAATCGGGCCCCCCTTAATTCTTATTTAGCAAACAACGTTTTCCTCTTCAATTTTAAGTGAATCGCGCCCCTTTGTGCTGTGA
>MJHO01000641.1:0-19562 GCA_002076135.1 Xerophyta viscosa | reverse complement strand
GTGGACTGGGATTTTATGTTTCTAGTGTTGAAATGCCTTGGCTTCAGGGAAGGCTTTATTTCCATGACGTCCAGATTATTCTGTTCTTGCTGGTTTTCAGTATTAATTAATGGGAGCTTACGAGGGGGGTTCTTTCATTCAACTAGGGGACTGCGACAAGGTGATCCACTCTCCCCCTTACTTTTTGTGGTTCTCTCCTTAGTATCTTTCCTGTGACTTAACACTCATGGGACGTAACCCTTATTATGATTTTAGAAATCACCACGCGTGCAAGACTTTAGTTTTCTCCACTCGCCATATCGCGGATGTTGTATAATCTTCTCGCGATATGGTTCTGCCAAAAGCTTTACATCACTCATGACTTTTCTACATAGCTATGAAGCTGTTTCGGATCAGAAGCTGTTTCTACATAGCTATGAAGTTGTTCCATCTACCACTCCTGATAGTAGATGCATGCTTATTAAACATATCACAGGAATCAAGCGAGATGATTTGCCTTTGAGTTACTTAAGGAGCCCGACTTTACCTTGGAAGGAAGAACACTCCTTTTAGTGGTCTGATATCTAAAGTGCAACAACGTTTAGCTAACTGGCCTTCTAATTTGTTGTCTGCAGCAGGTAAGCTTGTATTAATCAAGTCCATCCTTTGTGCGATGCCAAAATACATTCTTTCATGCAATTAAACCTACTCTGAGGTGCTTTGACGTCTTAAGTCTATGTTTGCTAATTTCCTCAGGAATCATTCGGTGGAGAGCAAAGGCACACATGGCTTGCGTGGAAACGAATCTCTGTTTTCCACTGGATGAAGTATGTAGTAGCAGCAATTGAAATGAAATCTGGTGGCGGTTCAAACAACAGAACTCACTTTTCTACCGATTCATGAGAGAGAAATGCTTCTATTCATCACTGCTCTACTTGGAACACAGTCTACTTTCTCACCTGTTTGGAAATGGCTATTACAAGCTCGGGACATTGCGGACCATCACATTTCTTATGGTGTAGGTGAGGGTAACATTGATTTCTGGCTGGATATCTGGGTAGGTAAAACTAGCTTGATCACTAGGTTTAATGGGCTAACTACCCAGGATGTTAAAATGAAAGATTTTATTAATGCTGAAGAATGGAATCATAGGTTGCTGGAAAGTTTCATACCTCCTGAGATTCACAATGATATTCAGCTCATTCAACTTGCAGCTCCAGCAAATGATAAGATGCTTTGGAGGCCTGATTTACATGACAGATTCACTTTCAAATCTGCCTGGAATATAGGCAGGCAAACCTCAGCCAGTTCCTCATTGCAGAAAGCAGAGGATTAGTGCTTCCGTCACAATGTCATCTCTGTAGAATTGTCATGGATTCTGGATTCAAGCTCTCATCTGTTTATGGATTGTTCACTGTCATGTGCAACCTGGAAGGCTTCTACATAATCAAACTGAAACCTGAATACTAGAAATTACTTCAATCATGAAACACAATACAGAAAACACAATGGCTACTGGCTCAGTGGAAACTAGAACATACAAATCTTCCGGATTCATTAAGAGGATGCTACTGGATAGGAAGGAATGCTGACACGATTTGTCTTCCCTGTCTTCCAGATCGGCTCACATTTTTTTTAGTTTTTCTGTAAAATCAAAAGGACTCCTGCAATGACAGCTCAACAAAATGCAAAGTTGTAAAAATAATTGCATGTCAAAAAAGGTGCAAAAGAACGCAATTAAACACAAATATCATTAACCTCATCCTGAGCAACATAGATAGGAAGGAAGCAAAAGCAAAATGAATTCAATGTAAATTTAGTTGAGTTATCTAAATGAAAGTGAATCGAAAAAGCCTGAAAATAACAAATGATACCAATAATCAAATTAAACTTCAACGCACAAGCAAAGATAGCTTTTCGAGTTCTTGTCTCGATGATACTTCTCTCTCCAGTTTGCTCTTGTAATAATTTTCAACTTGGCTTAGATGCATCTGTTTTAAAAGAAAGAAGGATTCAAGGAGACACCAACAATATCAGTAAAGAAAGTTATAGTGTCAAACCATATGTCGTTACCTCTAATGCTTTAATTACACCGTCAATATCTTCCGCCTTTTTGGACCATTCCTCCGAACCTGCTTTATGCAGGTCTGAAAGTTTAGAGACCTACAACTACATGTAACGATAAAGATCTCAAAAACAAAAACAAGAATGTGATGCATGTAATCCCACTAATCGTTTAGCATGTAATCCCAGGGCAGCCGTTTAAGACTGCTGCCCCAGCTGTTCTTGGCATCTGTCCTGTATGTTTGGAAAAAAAAAAATAAGGATGGAAAAGAAGGCCTCAGGACAATCTTTTGCCCGCGGGGCGGGCCCTATCTGCTCTCCTCGTTCTAAGAAAAAAAAAACGCACACAATGGATTTGCGCGGACGCCTCTTCTTTTCTCTCTCTTTTTTAACCAGCTTCGAGCAGGCACCGAGCAATTCTGTGCCAAATCCGAAATGGCCAAGGGCGTCTAACGGCTCCGGGCGCATTTGGTGCCATTCCCTACGGATCCGACACATAAAACCAATGATAATATATATATATATATAATATATATACCTGCAATCAACATCACAAAAATATTGGTATAATAGATATGCTCTGAACACTGCCTTATGTGATTATTGCGTACTAACATTATAGATGTCTACTTTGACAATTGAGAAACAACATTCTTTGAGGCTTAATTGGGAACTAACTACTAAGCAACTATTACATATGTATTGAATATGCTATTCGAATGGTGTCAAAGCCGAAGTTCCCAGGTCAATCTAAGACCCAAAAGCTTACACGCATAGTACTATTTCAATCAAAGAGCCTTTAACCAACGGTCAACCAAAAATTTAAGCAAACAGCCTCATTAGCTTCAAAGAGGGCACTTAGTTTGTGTAAAAACAACTTTGTATTCAAACGTGGAGATTAGCACAAAAACCGGATACTGGAAAAGCACCTTTCAACGATCATCTCTTCAATGCAACATTTAGGAGGTGTGTCAACAGAAAAAAAAAGAAAAGGGACACAGAAATAGACGTCTCTTTGGTACCGCTTAGTTACTTCAGTTAAATAGGGCTAGTCATGGGTATTGTTCTTAAACTTTTAACAATTACCCGACATTACCATAAAGAGCTTAGTAAATCAACCAGCTATGTCCAAGAAAGGGTTTACAAACCAACTCTCACACATCAACCTCCCGAGATTGTTATCTTAACTAAGAAAACCATCTGTAATAATGAATTGTCGTGCAGAAAAGAAGATCCTCAACATGATGACCATAAAAGCTGAAAGAGCGTAAAGATAAGAGGACACCTTACTTGTACGTACAAATTTTCTAGTAGAAGTTGTTTGTACAAATTTTCTGGTAGAAGCATAGTAAAGGGCTCTTGATAAGAAAGGTGAATCATATTTCAAATTACCTCATTGGTAGAAACGTTCCAAATGAGTTGCATTGTACGACTGTACCAGCGAAATCCATGACTACATTACATGTAGTTACCAAAGGGAAAACAATAGCAACGTTTCTAAATAACAAAAGTAGCAAGCAATCACAAATGAGTTATGAACCCTCTAGGTAGACAAACTTCGCCACATGAGGCCGAAATAAAACCTAAAATATGGAATGGATATTGTAAGATGGATATTGTAAGACAATATGAAGCAATTTAATAAACATATTTTAATCTAACATTTTAAAAAATAATAATAAGGCAGCGTAGAACTACACATTCGAGGCCTGTACATGATGCTTTCATCTCTATTTGTTATAGCAGTTAAACATAACACCATAAATTCTCAACTAGTACCAAGGCAGACAAAAAAAAGAGGTCATTAATGCTGAAACAGTTGGAAATAAGCAACTTGAGAACCAATTCAATAGCAAAGCTCTCATTGCTAGAAGCACTAGCATCCTTTCATGATAACAATTCCTATAACATCAAGGATCAAAAACATAACCACAAAACATAGCAACTAGACTATACCTCCTCTAGTGAACAAATGCTCTAGTTCCAAATTTTTGTCTTTACTTTGTGCATACAAGCTAGAAGACTCCTCCAATTCTTTTGCAGCTGAAAGCATGATTAAACAAAGTCATTAGAATTCTAACTTTTTGCCATCTTTTTCTATTTATAACAAGAGGAGGTATATTTTACATCTCTTTTCTGAGAAATAAGGCTGGATACTACCTCTATCTGTGTTTTTCAAAAGTTAAAAAGACCGTTAACTTTTGCAGTACGCTCCTCATTTAGCCCAATCATGAGTTTCTCCATCAAATTCTTCTTCCTGCAAAATAACATACACCAATTCATTCTAGAATGGAGATTATGGTCTACATACCATTATTATGAAAACAGAAGCAATTGTAAGTATACTCATGGCAAATGGTAACAGGAAAAGTTGAAGGCAATATAACAATGAAGACACTACTTCCCTAAAGACATTACTGAACAGAAGGTCCCCAAAAAGCTTTACATACCTGTGGGGAGACTCAAAACCATGTGGCCCTATATCCCGGACCTTTTCAGCTCAACTTCAACCTTCCAGCTGCTTCATCAGTGACCTTTTAAAGTTCCAACTGGAACTTCTAATAACATACAAACAAGACAACAACAAAAATAAGCAAATCAACATGTGAATAATATTTGATACAGTATGTGTGCATGATACTTGCTATAGTATATGTGAATGATAACCACATTTACAGTAAAGTAAAAGAATACAAGAAAAATTGGAGTCTCAATAACTCGCGAAGAAAGAATTACCTGAAGTTTCTGCTTTTTTCTTCTTCATCTTGATCAGACAGACTCCTGTACAAGGTTACAAAGTAGGACACGTCTGCTCAACCGATCCGTTCATATCTTCGAAAGTTAACTGTGATGGAGAGACGTTTAGAAAATCTATCCGTGATTATCAGTATCGAGCCAACCCGAGTTCAATAAATTGGATCTCCGCACATGCCAACCTCACCAATTATATTGTACCCATCCATGCCAATAATTAACTTTTATTTTTGTATTTTATAAAAATCCAAAAAGTTCAAAATTTTAAGTAGTAATGTGCATTAACATTATAATTAATTGATAAATAAACATAAAGAGAGACAAGGATGCGACAATGCTACGAAGGAAACAAGATTGAAAATGTGGATGGCGCAGAGGAGGTGGGGAAAGCTACAGTTGAGGAGATGGCAGACAGGCAATGGAGGCAGGTTGGTATCCTTTCCGCCAGGTCCTTGTTGTCTTCATTTTATCTTGGTTTCTGTATAAAAGAAGTCAGAGCATGCCGTGTTTGGCATCATAGACTCGTATGCCTATGCCGATGCGGGTAATTGCCGGCACAGCCACGTGCAGGGTAGGAGAGACTTGTCTCACACTATACCTTGATTCTATTGTTATCTATCTGTGGAAAAATTACATCAAGCACAAGTAAATGGACTATGTGGACAAGTAATAGACAAACCCATCACCAAAATGCTAAATCCAAAAACATCTACAAATGTAAAAACATCACAAAAAGTTCAACTGCTCTTGAAAACGACATGCATGCAATCTATCAGTTGGTGCATCTTATCAACCCAGCCAAAGAACTATAAGAAACCTGATCTATAAGAGCACCAAACACGAGTACATTAAATGCTCCTGCAATACCCCCATTCTGTCTCATAAGTCTGTTTTTTCTTCTTTTTTTTCTTTTTTTTTTTCCAGCACACCTGAGATTCCTCAAAGTTGTGTTTGTTCTCTTAATAAAGTTGAGCAATGTATCCTCCACGAAGATTCACCTGCGAGAATAATTCCTAGAGACCATGGCAATTAACCTTCGCGTAGAGTTATGGAAAGGGAAACTTCAGTAAGTGACAGACGCTTACATCAAGTTGCTCAGACTTGTATTTCTCATTTTCAGATGCAGGCTCTCACTTTCAGAATGAAGAAATGCTGAATCTTTCCTCCAAGTGTTACGAGCAATGTCACGGCTGGAAAAAAAAAGTTCAGAAGCGTTCTATGATTACAAATATGAAAGAGATTGGTCAATACTTCTTCTCAGGCGCTATTCTCGGTACCACTATTTAGTTTAAAAGGTATTAGCATGAAAACCAACCCTAAGACCACATCCTAGATACATGTCAAGTTATACCAGATAGAATCTAGGAAGCACATTCACTTTTTTAACATGTCAAACACTGCTTCCGTACTTGACAGGCACAACAGTCATGCCAACAACCATCAGAAACTGTATGCATTTGTTTTCATCCATGGGACTTGGACAAATTCAAATACAATACAGAGAAGTAATCAATGAACTTTTGTATTCAATTCTCAAGTGATAAAAACTCAACTATTAAACAGAGTAAATAATTGAGAATGTCATTATATAACAAATAGAGATGAGGAGAATACATTACTCAGCAACAGAATCTAGAGGTGTGTTTGACGCAACGCCTTGTATGCTACAGCAGTCAAGCGATCCTATTCTAGTTTGAACTGCCAACGCTCCTTGTATGCTACAGCGAGTCAGCAGATCCTATCTTTAAGTAACATCTTCGCTCAAGTCAAGCAAACGAGGGGAAACACAGAGCAGAAAAAATATTGGTTTGTATTTGTCTCCCTTAAGAAATATCTTCCTCATCTCTCCTCTACAATCTTTAACTAACTTTTCTATTAGTAAATTAACAAATGCTATCCAAAGTGAAAGGGCAATGTAATCTTTACTATACTATATGTATATATATTACTATAATATGTACTATATATATATATATAATATTATACATATATACGGAAAAGTGGAAAACGGGATTGGTGATGTCGCAGCCATGCCAAATTATGCTATATTCCCGCTAGTTACGCCCATGTGAATATTGTGTCTTTGTTATATCCCGTTCACATCTTCACAATTCCGCTGCTTAAATAGAACAATTTTCAAACTAAATCAGCTTCAACATGCACATAGGTTAAAAAATGTGACAGCCTGTAAAACACCCCGCGTTAAACACCACCACCTACTCAAAGTTTTCTAGCAAAAATTTGATATGTTCAACATCAGAATTGGCAAGTCATGCGAACCGACAAAAAACATTAGACAAGATATACCTGACCAGTCAGTTAACACTTCAAACAAAATGTTAGAACGAAAAGAAAATAGCAACTACGGTAGAGAAGCTTACTTCCCTTTTTAGGATCACATTTTCTTTTCTATACGCGCATTTCTCTGTTCCAATCAAGGTTTCAGGAGCCAACTCTTGCCGCATTTCGTTAAATTCCAAACTTGAGACGCGCCGATCGTATCGTTACCGACAATGCCAATTAGGGCTGGCTTTGTATAATATATAAGAGCTGCCCTGCGAGTGCATCCCCTTTATAAAATTAAAAAAAAAAAATAATCACCACTTCTTCAATTATAAGACGCTGATGATGAGGCATCTCTTTATAAAATTAAAAAGAGATAATCACCATCTTTTCTCGCTGTGCGAAGCCGCAAGGAAGAAGAAGATGCGTGAGGGAGGAGAGAGAGCGTGAGGGAGGAGAGAGAGAGGAGAGAAGATGAGAAGAGAGAGAAAGATGGTGGGTTCAGCTCTCGCGACGGCACTTCTCTTCTTCTTCTCTCTACTTCTCTCTCTGCTCTCTCTCTCTTCCTTTTTTTTGTTTAAAACAACTAAAGTCAAGCATGTGCCAGGTGGCTCGGGCGGTCGTGCAGCCCCTGCACGGCCAACACGGCGCGCACGTCCCGAAACAGGCCGTGTACTTGCAGAAATGGCCGTTCTGGTCGTCTCTATGTCGGATCTGCCATCCAACACCTTAAACCTTGATTCCAATAAGATTTTGCCTTTTGAACCTACAAACCAAAACAAGGAAACATAAGCATCATCGGTTTGCATAATTAAGAATGCTTCCAAGTACTTTTTGAACTCACTATTTCTTTATTCCGGGGGTAGCTAAGGGAGATACTAAGGTCTCTATCTGCCTGTGAACCTCCAAAGTGAGAAGTCGTTCTAGCAGTACTACGCCCTTTAACTACCACTTCCAAACTGGTTTAGCAACTATTCATTCTGGCACAAAGTTGATAAAGCAAGTATCTTGTGAACTTGTAACTAGATACCAAGTTTGATAATTGAATTTTCCAATAAATCATCATTGCATTTAAATACCAAGAGAAAACAAAGGAGCAATAATAAAATGATCGCTGTGCAACCTTTGTCAAACTGTTACTGACTACCAAATTGCTGTTAAGAATATCACAAAATATACGGCCCAAGTTATAGTCCTTCAATTAATTTGCCATAATAAATGGTACAACAACCTCAAAACTTAATGCAAAAATAGGGGTGCCCTTCAACGTACATACAGCTGTTCAACACGTTCCAACACTATCCAAAGCCGGTTTCAATACTACCTAGTTGCCAATGCATGAAACCTAGACATCCAACTACCCCTTTTAGCATCTAATTCAAGTCACCTAGTCAGTGAACAAATTTAAACATTTTACTTCGATAAGAAGAATATATTGAGATATATCAATGATCGCCCTAGCCCTCATGAAAATCATGCATAAATTATTATTTAAAAATTAAAAAACATTGCATGATGAAATTGGTTTATGAAAAGGAGACTACTCTAGAGAACGCATAACCAGTTATATAATAGTGTATCAAAACAAGTCTTTAGAAGATTTTAATCATTGGTCAATGCTTCTTTGTACATCCTCTCAGCGTTTGCCTTTCGTCAAAAATTGTCTACTTCTCTTTTCAAAGGATACCTTTAATCGTCTCCATTATTATAACATAGACATAAAAGATCTGGCCAACAGAAGTTTCAGTATACAAAATACTTGAACAGTGACATATTAGACGTAATATGATAAGGCTATATAGGACTTGTAACAAAAATGTTGTTCATATACTAACTTCCTCAACCAATAAACTTGATATTCACCCAAAAAAAAATGACATTTGCAAGGCCCAATAGGTCAGATAGGCTTAAGGCCCATCTCTTTGTATTCTAGATATTGTTACAGAGATGTGATAACCAAACAAGTAGCTCAAACAAACGGGAGCCAGATTAGTGCTTTAATTTAAATACTGAAGAGCCACTACAAAGATGATGTAATCTATTCCCTCTGAGCTCGACTCCGTCGCTTTTCACGTTTTGGCGCTAAGAATCAGATTTGATGGGCATTCCCTTTAATGTAACTTTCAGTGTCTTCCCTTTAATGGTACCTATTCTGGCTAGAGCAAGGAAACATGCGATGTGGAACTTCCCTTTAGGACGTCTAAAAAAGATAAGGTACTTCAGGTTCTTAGGCTTCTTTCTCACATACGTATTCAGCATATGAGAAGCTGCCTAATAGCAACCAAAGCATTATCTAGTTTCGTCTGGACAACATATCCATTTCAAAATGTTGCCAGATAAGGGATATTTCATAATGAATAACAGATATTGCAAAACCCTAAAGATTAAGTAGCAACGATAAACTTAAAAAGATTAATTCAAGGATGAGAACACCTTCGGAAAATAGTGGAACAATCTACTCTCTACTTGCTTCAAGACTCGATCCAGTATGTCTCCTTCCCTAGACCTCGCACTCTGCAACATATAAAGGAGACACAAATCACTTAAATGTAAACAAACAGGAAATAACATAAACAATAAACAGAATACAAGCTGTACGAACCTCACGCACACACTCACACTCACACTCACAGAGAGCGACTACATATAAGCATGATCAACTGTCTCTCACAATCGGTACTTGAGCTGAATTGTATCACAAAAGCAAGAGAATTCAACGTTAACATATTTGAAGAGCACACCGAACGCATAACAAGTCCCAGCGCTTCTATGAACACTATCAACAAAAACCTAGCTACCTATTGCCCGTCTACTTTCTATGTCGAACTCCTAACTTCATCAGTCGCTCATCTTTCTGAGTTCTCTACAATTTCTATGTCACGCTTCAGAAAAAAAGACCTGTGCAAAAGGTCGAGTCAATTTAAAAACAAGATTTTCAAACAAAGACTTTTAAAAGAAAATTGTCAGTAGCAATATTCGACCTCATAGCTGCCTTGCCTTATCTTTAGAGGCACACATAGCTTCATAACTTTTTCTTAGCTTCTTCGGGCAGTTAACAAAGCTTTCCTACAATTCTTCATTTTTCACAACATGATATCACCACTAAAAAGAAACGAAAAAGACAACACGTAAAATCAATAACATAAAAAGAAATTAAAAAAAAAAAAAAAAAAACGCACTGCAATTTCAACACTTTTAATGAAGCTATCTAGGTTCTCTCTTGCAAAGCTTGCCTCCAAAGTTTTCGTATCAGATTTCATTCTTGATGATGCAAGCTCATTCCTACATAAAATAAAATAAAATGCACAATTTACGTGAATAGCCATGTCAAGGGCACACCTCTTCTATCGCCCCAATAGATTTTGGCGTTACGCATTATTGAAGTAGCAGACACCCATTCATTTCTAAATCTACTAATGAGAAGCCACTCATGATCTGGAGCAAATGCATAGCAAAGTAATCATATAGCAAAATACACCAAGAAGATTACCTTTCAATATTCACCTGCAACATGCACATTCTTTCCCACGAAATAACAAAATTTCAATTGTTAAGATAGCTAAAAGTAAAAGCAACTAGTTCAAACAAATAGAGAAACTCTTCAAATCCTCAAAAAAAGTGCGAGTTCTCAATCCGCAGACAAACTCAACCCAAGGAGGATATGCAGTTTAGAGCAAGTAAAGGAGAAAGAAAAAGATTAAAAAAATAAGGCATATAGATAAATCTTCTATTACTACTATCAATTCTTATAACCTTATTTAGCATTCAGAAGAAGCAACACAGAACTAACAATACAAATATGGATACAAATATTTCCAGCGGGTATTTCTGAGTACAACTACCAAGATTAGAAAGATAAAATATTAATCGAAAGTCTATGCAAATCGGAAATTGCATTGACCAACATTTATTGTTAAAACATTACATTGCCACCAACAAAAACTCAACAAACCTTTCATGGAACCACCTCCCTAACCCAATAGTTGAATTAAGCATTTTGCAAAGGAAGTACGGTCCTCTATCTGTCGTTTAATGGTATATTTGTGCGTTAAATACGAGATTAAGCCTATTATTTTTATGTCCACCATACAATAAGGAATACAAAATAGCATACTCATAAAGATTTTTAAAGATTCTGATATACAATCAAGAATTTGAAAGTATTCTGCTCCAGATAATTCATTATGGCGAACAGATTAAAGTTACAAAAATGTCAATGAAAAACCGAACATAAAGGAACCACAACAAGTATATTAAAAAAAATACCTCGAGAATCGTTGGAAGAACTGTTTGACGCTTGATTTATCCGTTCCTCATATAACAATCTATACATTGCCACCTGCAGAGAAAACTAATAAACTTAGATCAACTTCACGTATGATGTATTTCCTGTGCATGATGCATTTTTCAAAGCATTGAACATAAGATCCCCAAAAAAGCTTATAGACCTTACGGAGTGACTCAACCATTGGACCTGTACCTACTACCTAGGACCTTTTCAGCACACTTCAACTTTGCAGCTGCGTTCTATTAGTGATATTTTTGAAGTTCCATAATTGGAAACTTCTAATAACACAAACAATACAACAGCAAAAAAATAAGCAAATCAAAATGTGATGATCTTTGCTACAGTAGTGTCTCGTGGAATGATACTTAGTTAATAGTATATGTGAATGGATAACCCACATTTACAGAAAGTTAAATTTTTAATATTTGCATATGAGTACGATGTGAATGATACTTTATAGTATATGTGAATGATAACCACATTTTACAGAACACGTAACGATAACAAGAAATTGGAGTTCCATAACTTCTCGTAGAAGAATTACCTGAAGTTCTGCTTCTTTTTTTTCATCTTGATTAGACAGACTCATACAAGGTTATGAAGCAGGACATTCTGCTCAACCAATCCGTTTATATCTTCAAAAGTTAACTGTGTTAGAGAGTCTCTTAGAAAATGCAAAAATAAAGTATTCTTCCAAGTTCTAAGAAACCATCACTCTATCCGCTGCAACATTCAGAGAGGGAACATCGGATCACCTATACCTTCGTATCCACATTCAATTTGAATATCCCGGAACTCCTTCAGAAGACATACTACCTAATAATAAGTAATAAACAAATGTATGTCAAATAAAGCAAACATTTCCCATAATCACAAAATCGCAAAAACCAAAAAAAACTTTGCGTGGAAATGTTGCATAGCTTATAAACAGGAACTACACATCTGGCAGTGCAAGTCTTAGATACTCAGATTCATAGCAAGGAATCCAAGCAGCATGGACTGTAAACCTATTTCTTGGAGATCAGGTCAAATTAACCTTTTATAAGCACTTTTAATTTCTTGCTCTTGTCTCTTCAGGTCAGACTGAAAAATACCTTTGTCAGTAAAGTTCAGCAAAGCCTGTCGATGGAGTTCTAACAAGAACTTACCTTTAACCCATAACAACGCTCTCAAACTGTTCATGCTCAAGAAGAGCCGGTTGTAGCTTATCACTTAACAAATCATCCCCCACAAAGATACTAATGGCAATTAACTATTGTTTTTATCACAATAGAAAAAATAATATAGTACCAATAATCATAATAATTCTTAGAAAAACCAACAAAATTATGTTAGTATACTATTTTTAAATGCTAGTGCAGCACCAGGAGAATATGATTTTCGGTTTATTGAGGTTTGTAAATTAAGTTTGTATAAATCTAATTTTCTGTATTTATTGTTCTAGTATAATGATAGATTCATTAGGTGAATTTTTTGTAAAATAGAAAGAATTGAACGAAGTTCTATTAATCCATTCAGAAAACTGAAAATAAAGTTACAGATAGTCTTTAATTTCACTCAATACGCAATTTATAGATCCCCAACTGACAATGTGTTATGCTAACCAGTTCTAGAAATTGAAAATTTTCCCATAAAATCATCTATTCCGACATATAAAAGTACCATCATAGAAAACTAGGAAATCAGTAAATTAAAAATAATATTTCAAGTCTTGTTCAACGCTTTGTCAAGCGAAAGTACATACTACAAAATTGTTAGCAAGAATATCCCAATATAGAACAAGTTATGGTCTCTCCTAAAGCACATGCTCATACATCATAAAATGCACATAACGAACCTCAAATTTCATGCACGGAAGGGCCTGCCGTCAACATACATCATACAGCCTTATTCAACGTCGTTCCACACTTGATCCCAAAAGGCCTCGGTTTCAAAACTTAGCTCTGGCTGACCTACAGGCTAGTTGCCAATGCATAAAACCTAGACAGCCAATTGTCCCTTTTAGTATCTGATTCATGTCACCTAGTCAGTGTACAAATGTACAGATTTTAGTTGGATAAGAAGAATATACTGCAATATATCACGATCCTCCTACCCCTCATTAAAATCATGAATAAATTACTACTTAAAAAAAGAAAAATCAGGCATGATGAAAACGGTTTATGAAAGAAGACTTCCTCTAGACACATCAGTAACTAACAAATACATTCGCCTATAACCAATGATGCAAAAAGCATGTACTTAATATTGATTTTACCTAACCTGATACATGCTTTCATTAGATACATCCCTCTCAGCTTTTGTCTATTGAATTCAAAAAGTTGTAGATTCTCTTTCTTCGTAAGGGAAATTTAACGTACTCTGCAGTTGTTGGGTGTTCTATAATATAGGACATAAAAATCTGTCTAACAGCAGTGAGTTATACAAATACTTGAAACAGTGACACAGTAGACCTTAATGATATAAGCTACAGAGGGGATCGTAACAAAATTGTTGTTCATATACGAACTTATTCAACCAATAACTTGATATACACCGATAAAACTGACAATTCCACGGCTCAACAGATCAAATAGTGCTTAAGGCCCATCTCTTCTTATTCTAGATATTGTTACAGAGATTGCGAAGAACCAATACAAGTAAGCTCAACAAAAGGGAGCCATGATAGCTACTTTATATTTTAAAACGAGAGTGCCTTTCTACAATGATTTATGATATTTTCTATCTTGCCTCTCAGTAGGTCGAATCTGCCTCTTTTCAGGTTCTTTTGGGCCTTAAAGAATCATAATTTATTGGGCATTCCTTTGTCAGCGTCTTCCCTTTATATACCTATCTGGCTATAGAACAAGAAAGCTGCGATCAAGCTTCCACTTTAGACGTCAAAAGATAAGACATTGCAGGTCATAGGCTTCTTTCTCATAAGTACGGCCAATACACACGACACACACACCACAACACACACAACACAACAGCACACACCACACACATATATAATAGTTAATATATATATATATATATAATTATATACTATACAACTAATAAACTACTGTATTATTCATACTCCTGTAAACCGATGTACCCAGGAAGGAAATTAGCACTGAAGATATCGCTCGCCGACTAAATTGACACTGCTAACAAACTTATATTTAGACAGCAATAGCATTGTAAAAAAAAACTAACTCTTACTTTTTAAACGTTTAATTATAACCGGTGTTATTCCCAACACTCTCTAAGCTTCCCACATAAACAGATTTTTTTCCTGAGAGGTTTTGTTAATTCTAGTCAGTTTCCTATTGACACATAACTTCATGTTCAACAAAAACTTCGTGAGAAAAGGATATTAACAATTTAAAAATTCTGTTTTACCATTTCAAAATCAGAGCAAGCTGTTTAGTAAAAAAAAAAATAGAGCAAATAGCGTAGAAACTACAGCAAAAAAGGAAAAATTTCAGAGCCAAAGTAAATTAAGAGAAAGAAACTTTTACCCTTGTTGAGAGATTAAAAATTACAATTTCGTTTTTGGGATAGAATAAACAAAAAATACCCACCCATTCAAAGCTGGGACAACCAGCATGCCTTTTGGCCTTTCATTTGTTCATTCAAATCGATTCTTGTCTAAGCAAACGGTAACACTGCACACTGAATGTTTTAGGTTATTTAAGCAACTTTCAATATCTTCCGCAACTTCAAGGGAAATTTATAGGTCATCCCGACAATATGAACCTCCCTCACATTGCCAAAAAATTTTAAATATGAAACAGCAAAAACAAGCACTAAATTGAAAGAAATGTTCATCCAATAAGTATTGAGCATTACGAAAAACTCAATCCATGATTAATACAACCAAAAGCTGAAAAAAGTCATGATTTGGAAAAGATATACAGCTAGAAATAACAAGCATAGAGCTACATTGCATAAATCTCAAGAGTTATCTAGGCTTCAAAATTTAAGGATGTGTTGCTCTAAAATGGCAAATAAAGAATTCATCATTCAAGTATCTTGACATAATAACAAATCAGTGTGTGCTTTTAATTTAAATAAATGTTAAAACAAACAAAAATAAAAAATCAAGAAATAAATGTTCCGCGCAATCCTTTAAAATATGTAAGCAGAAAAGGTCCACAAAACTAAATATTTCTTAACAAATATGCTCGAATCATACGTTGTATGAAAAACATACAAGGCATCATATTGTAAGAAACTTGTATAAAGAACGAACTTTATATATAGTTTTCTACTAAAAAATTAATGGAACTACCAAAGGAAAAAGACCTGCATCAGAGCTGATTAGTTTGGGCCATCTACATTCATCAACTACACCCTAGGCACTGGCATGATACCAGTAGTACAAAAGGCATTTCTACAGAAAATTTTGTCAGTCACATCCAAACTTAATTTCTCACACACAGACCGTCTAACTTAAGATCTTTTTAAAGAAGCTCAACCAAACACATATAATTTAAGATCTTTTTAAAGAACCTCAACCAAATACATATAATTTAAGGAACCTCAACCAAACACATATAATTTAAGATCTTTTTAAAGAAGCTCAGCCAAAACCTTAGCCAAGCTCAGCCAAACTATCGCAAAACGATGGGAAATTTATAAAATTTAAAACGTAAGGCAATCTAATTCAAGCATCAAATCATCGTGACAAATCCTATATTAACACAATAATCCCAGAAAGATTCTATTAAGTCTGCATAAATGGCTTCACCAAGACAAGATGGGCCATCGGCCATACTTTTTATTATTAAACTATTAAACCGTCTTCTAACAGTTTCTTTCAACTTTGGTTTTTGAAAAATAGACTACATGACCAAATTCATCACATATAAATACCCGAAAGATCCAAAGGATGTGGCCTTTTTCATTCATTCCAAGGCACGTTGGGTTGGGAATCTTGGATCAAACATTTTGGGCCAACTTGTTTTGAAATATATATGCCAGTCAGGATTTGATATTTCCGGCCAGTTTTTTCTCCTTGACCGGCAAAGTCACCCTCAGTCAAACTTCCTATTATCAAATGAGGAAACCCAGCATACTTTCTCCTTCTCCAAATCAGCTGCAAGCGCTTGACAATGGTGGCTCAAACAGCGACTCCGCAATCCTCAATCCAGACACCCCAAGGCACACACAGATGAAATGATGTGACATCGCCCTCTCCACTCGATGACCACTCCTATGTCATCTAGAAGAAGCCAACGGACACACAGGACAATTTTTTATTGACCCCTATCTAGCATGAATTAACCACAATAAGGACAATTTACGAACAAGAACTAGTACAAAGAAACACATGCTCCGCACGAATTCCTTTATGCTTATTAAACAACAAAAACTCTGCAAATATAAAGAACAGAGAGGCACAATAAGATCCCAATGTTAAAATTATCTAAAATTGGTTAAAATGCAAAATACAAACATGTAAACTCAAAACCAAGAGCTGATGCATTACATTTGGAAAATACACAACCACAAAGGAAAAAGTAGAGACATTGAAATATCTTGCACATGCAGATTACTGAAACATGATTTAAAAAGTCACAAAATAGGTAAGCTACGAAAAAATTACACCAAGCACAAGTAAAATGGACTATGTGAATGTAATAAACAAACATAGTCACTAAATGTTCATAAAATCCAAAACATCCTACAAAATGTAAAAAACACTGCAAAAAAGTTCAAAATACTCTAGAAAAGGACATACATGCAACTCTACCAGCCGGTGCATCTTATAAACCAGGCCAAAGAATATAGAAATCTGAACATAAAGAGTACAACCAGGACATAAAAGCTCTAATACATACCCCATTCTGTCCTCATAGGTTGGGTTTATTTTTTGTTAGCACACCTGAGATTCTTCAAAGTTGCTGTTTGTTCTCTTGACGCAGCTGGCAAGGTATCCTCCATGACGATTCACCTGCAATAATAATTCATAGATACCCTGACAATTAACCTTCGCGGAGAGTTATGGAAACAGAAACGTTAGTAAGTGACAGACGCTTACAGCAAGCTGCTCAGACCTTTGTTTTCTCTTTTTTCAGATGCAGTGCTCTCAGATTGAGAATGAGAATGCTTGAATCTCCTCCATGTGTTTACGAGCAATGTCACCTTCGGAAAAAAAAAGTTCAGAAGGTTCTACGATTGCATATATGAAAGAGAATATGGTCAAATAAAAAGTTCAAAAAACACTTTCTCGTCCCAGACAATGAAATATACCTCAGCATGGATTTTCTTGACAGAGTGAGGATGTGACCTTTTTCATTTCATCCAAGGGACCTTGGTTGGGAATCTATGGATCGCAACATTTTGGGCAACTTTTTTGAATATATTGCCAGCAGGATTTGAACATGTCCGGCCAGTTATTTCTCCTTGACCGGCAAAGTCACCTATGTCAAACTCCTATTATCAAAATAGGAACCCAGCATATTTTCCTCTCAATCAGGAAGGTTAAGATGTGTCAACAGCGCCCGCAATTCCTCAATCAGAACCAAGGCCACACAGATGAAATGATGAAATCGCGTGCTTCATGCATGACAGTCTATGTCATCTGAGAGGCAGGACACGAAGACAATTTTTATTGGACCTATCTAGGACGACTTAAAAATAAGGACAATTTACAAACAAGAACTAGTACAAAGAAATACATGCTCCGCACGAATTCCCTTATGCTAATCAAACAACAAAAACTCTGCAAATATAAAGAACAGAGAGGAACAATAAAACCAATGTTAAAATTATCTAAAATTGGTTAAAATGCAAAATACAAACATATAAACCCAAAATGTAGTTTACTGAAACATGATTTAAAAAGTCACAAAATAGATAAGCTACGAAAAAATTAGATCAAGCACAAGTAAAATGGACTACGTGAATGTAATAAACAAACATAGTCACTTCATAAATCCAAAACATCCTACAAAATGTAAAAAACACTGCAAAAAAGTTCAAAATGCTCCAGAAAAGGACATAGATGCAACTCTACCAGCCGCTGCATCTTATAAACCAGGCTGAAGAACTATAGGAAACCTGAACCATAAGAGTACAAACCAAGAGCACATAAAAAGCTCTTATAATACTCCCATTCTGTCTCATAAGTTGGGTAGCACACCTACGATTCTCAAACGTTGTTTTGTTATCTTGACGAAGGTTGAGCAAGGTATCTACATGACGATTCACGCGAATAATATTCCTAAGTACCCTGCAATTAACCTTCGCGAGTTATGGAAAGAACGTTAGTAGTACAGACGCCTACAGCAAGATGCTAAGACTTGGGTTCTCTTTTCAGATGCAGTGCTCTCAGTTTGGAATTGAAGAAGCTTGACAATCTCCTCATGTTGTTTACGTAGCATGGTACCTTGGAAAAAAAGTTCAGAAGGTTCTACGATTACAAATAATGAAAGAGAATGGTCAAAATAAAAAGTTTCAAAAACACTTTCTAGTCAAAGACAATGACTATACATCGAGTCATGGATTTCTTGAGACAGGAGTCAATCTGTTTCATGTAAATTCACTTGTATGCTATCTTTTTATACTAAAGACAAATGAGATGATCAATTCAAAAGTTAGCCACAAGTCATTTCGACTTTATGGAAAATACAAACAAATATAACGGAAACGATAACACTGCAGCGAAGGCATTCTTTCCCGCAGCATGGTTCTTCCTTGAGTTTCAACTTCCTGCTTTCCTTTCAACATTTCTTAATTTTTCTGAGAAATTAAAAGAGCACACTAAGCTAGTAAAGATACAATAGCGGAAGCAATGTATCTACTTATCCAAAAAAAAGAATATTTCAACAACAGCTCTTGACCACATGGAAATCACTGAAAATAGCTACAATCTTTTTTTTTTTTTGAGATTATCGTGAGGAAACACTGATAGTAAACAGTGCACTTTTTATGACCCAGCAACATATAAACCAACGAGTTGGCATCAGCCTATGTTCCGCCAACTTTCAGCATGCACAGTCTCAGAGAGCCTAGTTAGGCACCCACATGTAGAGAGAGGATAAACCACCCACACCTACAAGGGAGGCGCTGCTGATTCAAATATGAGACCAATTCATAAGTGGAATACACTTTGAGAAGGAAATTTTGTTTTTACTTTTCTAAAAGACCTTAATTGGTAGCATAGCACGTTAGATTTCTAAATCCCAAGGCATTGTGACAGGTACTTCGACCCCTCCAAAAA